>CM077104.1:260484-293583 GCA_039619505.1 Cimex hemipterus | reverse complement strand
AGAGAGAGAGAGAGAGAGAGAGAGAGAGAGAGAGAGAGAGAGAGAGAGAGAGCGGGTGGTGTGAAATATGTATATGAACCTTTGTACCACTTGTAAAGCGCGGAAAGTGATATTTTTACTTACTTTTTAAATAAACCGTGTGAACAACTGCTTTCGTTTTCGTTGGACATAAAGCAAAGGAGGGAATGTTTTTCATTCCCCTGTGTTAATTTACCAATGAAACCGCAAACTCAATCCTGGTAGAATGTTACTTCCGTTTTGCTAACTGCAGCCAATAGTCCGATAAGGCCGAGTAGGCCAGGTGCGGACGCCAAAAATCCTCTTGTCTTGTTGACGATGTGTACTCGGGAACGACTACTGGCAATAGTGCATAGTTTAACGACCTTCCGCCATCCGGATGGGCCATTCCATTCAGCGAAATTAGCCTTCCGGGAAAACAGATTTTCCACGTTCATTTCACCCCGTGGAAACGGAAAAAATAACCCCTAAACACCGAAAGATTTACGGCTTTTTGGAAAAACGGGTGACTCACGTACCAACAACAGGGGCCATGGGGTCGATCAAAGTACAGCGAGGGTGAAGGTGACTCATCCGGGTGAAATGCGGACATTTAAAAGAAGAATGATTGATCCCAACAATTGATGTATCCTTCCTTTTATCTACAAGGGAACCTGACAACAATTACCTCTTTCAATTTTGCTGGATAACATCCCGACATTCATGTACCCAATAATAAAACGTAGATCAATTAACATACAGTTAATGTCTAAAAATAGGGGGGAGAGGGTGAGAGAGAAGGATGGAGGGAGGGAGGGAAAGAGAGAGAGGGGGGATACTATAACATATAATAATATATGGCAGAACGAATAATAGGCTGTTTGTTAATGCGACAAACTTTGTGCCATATGCAAGTTATGGTACCGTCTTCTAGAATCCACAGCATCTGAGTCAGCAAACTTCACTTCCATATAAATAGGGCTCAGGCGCTAGGGCCGACAGTCTTCCGTTAGCCTTCTATTAGTCTTACTCTTAGACTTATGCTGGACGCAGTGTTATGCTAGTTGTTGGCCGGTATACTTGTTGTATAAAATTGTATTCGTTATTATAAATAAAGTTTTTTTTTTACTTTTATTATAACGGATTACGTAACTGGCGCCCGAACAGGGACCGCGAAGGGCTAAAATTCATAAATCGTGACCATTTGTCCCGTTTTCTTTAAAGTGAATTTAGCTTGCATTCAGTGCTTTACTCGCGGTTACAATATCCCGGATCGAACTACAGCATCTACTGCATCACCTGCAAGAAATCAACCTGGAAGGCCAGAATAAACTACCAGCTAGCGTAAGTAACTCATCAATACTCAAACCTCCTAAATTCATAATCCCTCCAAACAACACTCCTAAAATGGCCAAAATAAATTACAAAATTTCTAAAGAAGATTATGATCATATCCCGTTCTTCGACGGTAACCCGTCTGAATTATCCTTTTTCTGTGACATGTAGAGAACGCGTTTGCCATACTATGTGCGGAGAACGTAGTTGAAAGGGATTACAATCATAACATTTTACTTATTAAAGTAATGAGTAGACTAGTAGGACCAGCTAGAAATATACTTCTTGCAAATAATATGGAACATTTATTAGGATTACTAACACACTTAAAAGAGAGTTTCGCTGATTCAAGATCATATGAAATATTAAAAGATGAAGTTTTACAAACAAAGTTAAACCCTAGAGTGTCACCAATAGATTTTGTAAACAGAGTACAAGAGTTGAGGAATTTAGTTTATATTAGACTCAAATTAGACGGTCTAAAAGCTGAAACTTTACAACAAATAATAACACGCGTAGATAAAGAAATAATTTATCACGTTTATAAATGCTTACCCTCCAATCTTAGCAACCACATCATGATATTTAATCCTAATACTTTAGGCAAACCCCGGATGAAAGATTTCATATCCCCCTACGAACTCACTCATTGTGAAAACTATGGTCAGTACAGACGAAATACTAATTTCCTCGAAAACCGATTGTCTAGTCTAGAAGCGTCCCTAGAAAGAATCACGGAAAAATTCGACCATTTTTTAGAAACAGGTCGGAAATTAGAAGAAAGCCCCCCGAATACCAGTTAAACTTAGTAAACAAATCACTACCCCACTTTCGAGATAAATTCGGATTGAAATGGTTAATCGACACAGGTTCAGCGGAAAATTACATTAACCCTAATGCCTTACCAGCTAACACTACAACATTCAATGATCCCTTTATAATTTCGACCCCCGCAGGAAAAAAGAATGGCGAAAAATCCTGCAAATTAAATATTTTCGACATTTTCAACACCAATCTTGTGTCTAAGTTTCATTTATTTGACTTCTCCGATAAATATGACGTTATATTAGGACATAAAACTATGCAAGAACTAGGAATAAGCATTGACCTAAATAAAAGTATTCTTTCTTATCCCCACGGCACAATTCCTCTTCAATTTACACTAAGCACCCCTGAAAATAATTCAAAGGTAATAACCTTAGAAAAAGGAGTTAATTTTATTGAGTTACCAGTTAAGAATAGAAATAAGAATAACTTAAAATGTGGATTAATTAATGAGGATATCAAATTAAATGATAAATGTGTAATAAAAGAAGGTTTGTATAACATTGTTAATGATAAAATAACTTGTGAAATTGAATCCAATGAAGTAATGGCCATTTGCCCCGAACCAATGGATATCGACGAACCACAAGAAATTTGCACGGATGTTCCCGACATAGTAATGACCAATTGTCCCGAAATATCGGGTGAATCAGTCCTAAACGAGATAAGAGAAGAAATTCATACTTTAATTAGAACTGAACATATGAATTCAGAAGAAAAAAACTAAAATAATTGAATTATTGAAAGAATATCATGATGATAAGGAACTACTGTCTCGGGCCATCAAAAGAATTATTGAAAAAGAAAAGAAGATCGAACAAATAAATTAAATAGAAATAGAGAAACTGTTGATATCCCAGAAGGCGAAATATATATACGCGATAAACAATTCGGGAAAGCCAAACCCAAACATAAAAGAGGAAATTACTCAAAATTAACAAAACTAGCTACATTTAATAAAAATCTTTTAAAATACACCCTAGTTTGATAAAAAGGCCTAGGAAAAATACAACTAATACTCTGCCTGTTTCAGATGAGAGAGGCATCACAAAAACTTCCCTCCTGACCCCGGTGGTGAGCCTAGTCAGCATAGTAATTTTTACACTGGCGAGTCCAGTCAGCCCTATTCAAATTAATGACATGACCCAATGACCTGGCATAACATCTTTTAAAATCACTAAGACGCTTGTTGTAGATAAATACTATACGTTCATTCATATTACCAATCTAGAATTATTAGATTCAGAATTACAGAATCTTCATAACATTATAAACGTCTCTTATAAACTAAACCAAACCAGTTCAGTGAAATCTTTACACAAATATTATTTCTATAGTCGTAATAAATTAGACCATATAATTACTAACCATCATAGAATTAGAGTCAAACGAGGTCTCATTAACGGTTTAGGTAAGGCCATATCCTGGCTAACAGGAAATATGGATTCTGACGATAAAGAAAAGTACGATAAAATCATAAATGGTATCGAAAGAAACGCATGTCATTTAGAACATAATGTCGAAAACCAATTGGCATTGAATAAAAAATTAATAGAAGAATTTAATCATTACATATTAATAATACAATCAAACAATAAAAAAATGAAACAATTTTTATCCAGCCCAGTTGTTAATCAGATCGAAATCAACCTTCAACTCAATTCAATATTTCTTAACTTAGTAATCATAGCAAACAAAATCAGAGATGTGGAGACTTCTATCAAATTGTAAAATAAAAATTGTAAAATAAATATATTGCATTCAAGTATCTTAACTCATAATGATCTGGAATCATTCCAAACAAGTAGAAACGTAACTTTTTTGACCTCAGACCTTACAGCACTTTGGCAACTAAGTAAAGTACATTGTTCAATCAAAGACAATAATATATATTACTTCATTAATGTTCCTTTACATAGTTATTCTCCTGATACATATGTCCTTCTGTCCTATCCTATATAAAGAGATAATCTGGTCTCAACAATTTAGGCGCACCCTCCTTTAATCCTTAGAGTGAACGATGAGTTATTTACAGCTACATGCTAGGAAATCAAGGACTACCTGTACTGCCATAATAAGACTCTTGTTAGTGACAAGTGTATTTTGCAAATTGTTAATAATGTTAATCTAATAGACTTTAAGGCAGTATACATTTCTAGTTTCCTTTTATAAAATATATACCTTTCGTAGATTATTATTTAACTTTTAAGGTTAACAAAATAGTGGTAAATAAACATAACTGTATTTTTAGCCAACACTAGCTTAATTACATTAGATGAGAATGAAACCATTTTGGTTAATAAAGTAAATCCTATGTATAACAACTCCAAAGTCATGAGTCTTAGGGCACAAGTATTTGTTCACTCAGACCTAAACATATATTTTGAAGATCTGGACAAATTCAATATTGCAACGAAACCGCTGGAGTACCTAGAGGGCGTCCCTCCCACTTCTATTGAGAAATACTACTACTTTGTGAGTGGTGCTCTCTTTTTGGTTCTATTCCTTCTTATGTACCTCCGTTGTCTTCGCAAGAGAACTCTTCATCGACCCGGAGCAGAGACCCAGACAAATCAAGAGGACCAAACAAGTGTCTACCCCGGACTCCCTTGTCTGATCTCGCAGGAGCTTCGAACATAAGGATGGAGGAGTTATGGTACCGTCTTCCAGATTCCAGAGCATCTGAGTCAGCAAACTTCACTTCCATATAAATAGAGCTCAGGCGCTAGGGCCGACAGTCTTCCGTTAGTCTTCTATTAGTCTTATGCTAGACGCAGTGTTATGCTAGTTGTTGGCCGGTATACTTGTTGTATAAAATTGTATTCGTTATTTAAATAAAGTTTTTTTTTTTTAACTTTTATTATAACCGATTACGTAACTTGCATGCCAACTACCATATGCTTGGAAAAAGGGGACAGGAACACTATTGACGTCATTTAGATAAAACGGCATATCGTGCTGAACAGACGTCAATAGTCTGCCCCATAGCCAAGGGATTTTACGATGGTAGGAACCTGTTTCGCGCAAGGCTCCATACATTTATTGCCTACGTAAGACACCTGACAAACCTAATTATTCATATTTAACGTTTATCAGACTGAAATTTGTGAGGAAATTATTTGCGGATTTTTGTTTGTTTTTAATCTCACCTGGAATCGGTTTGCAGGGGCAAGTATCCTTTCGAGATATTTTGGACTCTTCGGTAATAACCTGATGGACCTGAGACACGCTTCGGGTGTATCCTCTTGTAAAGACTTGCTCTTCGACTGTAACAAAAAAAGAAACCAATGTGTCAGAAGCTGATTTATCGTGATATTACTGTTGGCATGCTGCAACTATGCAATTTCTATGTTAAAAATGTTAGTAACTATGTACGGTGTGTAAGAATCCGAAGCCTATTAAAGTTCCACTTAAATGCAAAAAAAGCAAAGCACTGTATACAAAATTGACGTTTAAAAATTTATGCCGCTTTTACTTTGCTGATTCTCAAATTTAATTCTGAAATAAGGGCTTATTAGAGAATTTTATTTTTCATGTAATCATTAGGGTAGCCTTTATCTTTATTATCGAAATAAAATTTTTTCATAAAGAAAACAAATAATATTATTAAGAAAAAACGAACCGCGTTGTAAAGCTTCTTTAAGACACAATAAAGTCCTCAATTTAACTAATTGGAAATAAATCCAATTTAATATTTATCTCCCATTAATGGATTCCAGAGAAATATCTCAAATCTAAAATCATTATTCTTTCTTATACCAAGGTTATAAAATTATCACAGGATTTATTTCTATACAGGATTTCGACTACCCATGTTACAAACTTTACTAGCAGACTAAAAATGGAACCAAAAAGTCCTAATTAAATATGGTCCAAATCTGAATACCTTCGAAGTTTTATCTCCTTTGTCTGATTTTTTAAGATTTCACAAGCTTTTCACGAGTCCCAAACGAAATAGTCCATGAGGTCTGGTCAATAATAACAATAGTAGAATTTTTATCCAATTCTTTAATCTTAAAAGAATTCTTTAATCAAACACTTGCACTATTTCGGTTGCGAACTCAAATTAAAAAAAAAAAAAAAAAAAAAAAAAAAAAAAAAAAAAAAAAAACTCCAAAACTGTTGCGATTCGGACCATAATTAATTAGGACTTTTTGGTTCAGTTTTGAATATAGAATCAATTGGCAAAGTTTATAACAAGAGTAGGCGAATAACCTGTATATATAAAATGAAATATTATTTTACATACAGTTAGTTCCTAAGTTATTATCAAATAATCCTTTCATGCAATTGACATTAATTGGGCAGTTCTAAAAATGCATTTCCTCTTCGATAAAAAAAATACTGGGTCATTAAAATGACACACTTTGCGTGTGAGCGCCCGCATACGTGCTTGTGTGCACGGTATAATTTTTTGTACATAGAATTCAATACAATAATCAGTTTTCAAATCTAATGTTTGGTTAGGTCTTTTATTTATGTTATAAAACGATCAATGCTTTGACCACTTTGGAAAGCTCTTCATTCTTTATTCACCCACTTTTTGAGGTACTAAGTTAAAAAAATCAGCAAAAAGATGACAGAAACAAAAAAGGTCTATTCATTTTCGTATTTAACAGTAACCCTAACCATCCTAAATAATTCCAAACGCATGATATCTTTAATGTTTGATAGGAGATTGATTAGAATTGATCCCTGACCTCTGTTTCTTCCCAAGTAACATATATTACTCGAATTATAGTTTTATTCAAATCCTTTATCAGCACTAGTTTTTTTTTATTATTTGTTCTACTAGAAGTCATGGCAAACGGATCTTTTTAAACTTAAATATACTTTTTTAACGTTTTGAAAATGGAAAGACACATTGAATCGAGAACTGTCTCAAAATGAACAACATAACTCGAGTATTTCTAGTAAGCTGAGTAATTGCTCTTTGAAAAATATAGTAATTTTTCAAGCCAAACATCCGTGAATTATGCTCCCTAGCATAAAAAAAAACGTGGCGACTGCTTGAAGTACATTATACTCAGCAGATAATATTGCCCTCCACATATGTAATACCTCGCTATAATTTAACGGTATTATTAACAGGTACTTCAATTGCATTCCTATATGTTAAAAATTCTATCATTAATTTATTTATTTACAAGAGTGGTAGTGCATTGATTTTTAACTAAAATATCTTTTACTAATGTTTTACATTCACAGTGGAATTGAGGGGAGCTAAGTTAAAAATTCTATCTGTTAGGCTGTTTATCAAATTTATTTTAAATTTAAAAGATGAAGGGAGTTATAAATTTAGGATCCTGTCTGATAATGATGGTTTTTATACCATTTTGTGAGTGTAGTGTTATTATCCCTGTGTAACAATACATCAAGGCATGGTAATTTTCCACCACATTCCGTTTCACACGTCAAGTCTAAATTTGGATGGTAAGGTACACGAAAGTCCTCAGTATAATTAAAATTAAGTCATCCACATATTTTTTATATATTTAAATTGAAAATTTTATATATTTTAAATTGAAAAGGTAGATGACTCCAAACCCAATCTATGAGGTCATTCACTACTAGATTTGACAATATGGGGATAATCTTCCTCCCATTACCAAACCATCATTTTAATTTAAAAGTCTTTCCTGGAACTGGAAGTAACCCGTAGTAAGTAAGAATATTTATTACCTCATTATTCGAAGGTGGGTTCCTATCGGCTCTCCGTTATCCACACGTGCACGTGCTCTTATATAAAATGATTTTTTTCGAGTTAGTAATTAAGAAAATTAGTAAATTAAGAAATATTTATTGAATGAAAATAAGAAAGGAAAGTAAGATATGTAGGCTTAAAGAAATAATGCGAATCCTGCACATGGGGCTCCGAAAAAATTACTCTGAGAGATTTATTTCCTTTCAAAATCACCAAAGGTTTCTCGTTAAAGTCTAACTGCCCGAAGAAACTGTTAAAGAATGTTCTATACTAGTGCTTCGACAATTTGATCGCAACTCGAGATGTTGGGCAAGATGGAAGCAGGAAAGCACACAGGTTAGTCATTTATTTACATCCTCACAAACCTCATCTATTGTGACCATATTAAAGGAGGACGTTCTTTACTCTCCTCCTGGGTACCTACACTCTTATAGTTAATTATTTGGAACAGGATTGTTTCAGTACTAGCCCCGAAATGTCAAAAAAATTAATGGTTACATATGTAATTCCAGCACAATTAACATATGTATCGTATTGTCCGATACGTTTATAATTTATATCGGTAGGGTAGGTCACCGCTTTTTTTTACAACCTGGAGTCATTAGTCCTGACAGAGACTCAAGTAGAGGCTCGCATATAGAGACGTTGGCCTGACCACCACATTGTAAAGCAAAAGTTTATTAGCCGGTTACAGACTGGACCAACTGTTTTGTTCTTGTTCACTTGATCAATAACATAACATGTGAATATAAGACGATCCATATTCACTCGGTATTTATCAAAATTTACAAGAAAAAGGTTGGGTACAAAACAAGTAGTAATTAAAGAATTCTTCTATAGGAATCGTGCTTTATCAATTTATCAGATTTGCTCGAATGGAAGAAGGAAAATTTTGCTTAAGAGCAGTTATGCTGATATGAAATGATTACAGCCGAAACGGAAAAGACTCGTGTCAAACTGTCATTATCACAAAGATCATAGAAAGTATGATTCTTATCTTACATTCAGTTTTTATCCTATTACGTCGGCGTCATGGGCAAGCTAGTTTTCAAAGGCTTATACGGATTGATATACCAGTGTAACTGAGCATAACGTGACGAATGTACTTCTTAATTATGCCATAATATTTCATGACATACCTCCGGGCAACCGTTGCTAATTAAATTGGAAGAAGAATTACTGATCGGACTTTTCACCTGTTAGTTATGAATTTAATCGGTCCGATTTATTTAATTTCATTCGAATCGACGGTGATCCTTGATTGCACGCAGTTGAAAACGACCGCGTCGAATTCAGTCCCACAACCAGTACAAGGGTTCATTAAAAACTAGATGATAGTCAAAAATCACATGACCTTTTAAAACGGTCAGTTATTTTGAAATCATCAAAGCTGTGGTAAGTTATTCAACTTGAATCACCAAACCGCTACACGTACTTTCCATATTAAAAAATAATAATGTGATACAGTATAATGAAATTCCAATTCTTTATCTTGACAATGAATCATGTTTTCATCTCATCAAACAATTTTAGAGCTTCCAAAAAGGAAAGACGAACGAACTAATGTACCTACTGATTTTCTATCAAGTTGCAATGATATATTCAATCACTGTTCTTTAAACAACATTGAAAATGGCCATGTTTATAGGAATTACATCTTGACTTTATTAATAATTGGCTTCAATAAATTATTCTATTCAGATATAGAAGTAATTTGTTTTGTGCTCTCTCAAATTATGCATACAATACAAATTAAGGTCTCGATAGGAGAAAAATAATAAAAATAAAAAATACTGTGGTAGTAGACTACAGTAGAACTGAGCTAATAGTCGAATCAAGTTTCATGGAATTATGTTTTTTAGCAAAATCTTTAAGTTATCTTTATTACTGTATATAACTATATACGTTTGACGCCTTTCCGCTTCTTCAGAAATTCTTTATCGAGGAGATATCTCTTTTTCCCGCCAAATTTTGCCCTTACTTCAACACAACAAAACTTGATTAACAAAAGTTTCAATTCACTAAATCCGCCTCTTGTAATTTTTTTCGGAGGGACACTTTAACCTTTCGACTCCATTTTAATATATTCAATGAACTGAGGAATGCGATTGTTGTATTTCTAAGGACGATTTAATACTTGACGAACCCCTTTTGAAAAGTGGTTTAACGGCTAAGTATAACAAAATTCCATAAGTTGGTCGTTTCCTATCTTCACCTTTCAGGCCTCTCATTTAAGAATTCTCGACATTTCACGTGTCTAAGGTGGACGAGTCTGAAAATGCAGGACAGCCATGGAGGCCCAAATAATCGGAAATGACCAGAATCAGATTGATCATCCCGCAGGCACGGAGAAGGTAGGGTTTAAGGCGGCCAAATGGCCATCCACACCTGGACCTATTGTGCTCCTCTATAATTTTTCTTTTTTATAACTCACTGACCAACTTCTGGTTAGCTTCAACCTCCATAACCTTGCCGTCAGCTCATTAGCATTTGCTTGAGGCTCTTCTCTTCCAGCTATAAGAATCTTCACATACACTGCCCCTCACAATAATGGAATGTGTTCTGTGTTATATTCTTCTTTCTGGCAGTATATGGACAGTTATCCTATATCCTATCCGGTGCATGTGACTTATTAGGCGCCAGTGTCCAGTCAGGAGTCCAACCACAATCCTAGATCTGCTGGGGGTACCTTCCAGTGATTACTCACTCTTTAAATCTAACAGAAGGCTCTTTTACGTTTCTCTTCGTGTGCCATCATTAAGGATCCATTTTTGAATGTATGTTTTTTAGTGGCAATGTGCCTCAGTATGGTTCGGGACCAAGAGAATTCTATCGGTTCCTTTTTTGGCCAATAAGTTCACTTTCTCGTTGCCTTTACGTCCCGAATGTAGGGGACCTATGCCATGAACAGATCACTGACTGTGAAGGATTCTATACAATTCTACGCTTTTTGCCTTTACTCACGAGGGCAAGGCCTTAAAGGGCCACCTGAGTGCGCACCTGCTTTTCAATCCCGAAGTTAACAAATCGCGCGAGGTTTATAGAAATAAGCGTTTATACCCTTTACTATAAAACTTGTTTAAGGAACTGAACGATTAATGCTAATTAGTATACGACTAGCAGGTAATATAGAACAGTAATTCTTTTATAATTGGTTTAAAACAAAAATTTGACAAATGACTGTCGGAGAGAATTTTTCCGTTTTTTAAAGTGTATTATTGTTAATACTAACTACTCATACAGAGGAAAAGACCAATAATTTTATGTAAATGGGACATATCTGAACTAATATTTACTTTTTTTAATAATAGTTAACGTTTTCTTCTATATCTTGAAACTCATCAACATATCAACAGATTAACAATATGATGTTTCCCATTGTTCTTTTTTCAAACCTTATAAGAAACAAATCGAATATTTAGTGAACAAGTCTAAATGTGAATGTTGAGTGTATTGATAATGAGAAGGTTGAGTAAATTTGATTAAATCTATAAAGCGAAACATTATTAGAGATAAGCAGCTTGGCGTGAAGAAATATTTCGTGCTGATCATAGTGAGAAGTGGTCAATTGTGAAAATTCCCAAAAAAAGGGGGATAAACAAACATTCCAGAAAACCGACTGTTCAACGGCTACGCACAATTAATCTGCCACCTCGAGGAGCTCATGAATTGCAGAAATTTAGTAAAACGTAAATTGCAATTGTGAGGATGGGGTCTGAATATAAAATAAAGCAGTTTGGGTGGATAAAGCATTTCGGACGTTTTTACCTTTGTGGTGAGGATAGATGGTCGGCTGCTGAATGTGCGCTACTCTCGGCTTCCTGTCGCCATTCACCGAGTACAGGAATCTATCGAGTCCTATAAACCAATATGACGTCTAATAATTTCCTTTTTCACTAAGCAAACTTTTTTTTAGTAAGTAAGAGAAACAAAGAGAACCTACTGTTAAAAATTAAAATAAAACGTTCACAAATTCTGGTATACCGGATTGCATATGAACATTTAACAACACTATTACCATTAATATTTAAATAGGTGGAAAAGCTTTCACAACATACTGCATCTCAAAAGGCGTCTTACCATCAGAATACATATTTTGAACACATTTATTTAAAATCACGACTCGACCAGTTTCTTACACAAACAAGATATCAACATAATTAACCGGCTAATTATTTCTCCAAATTGTATAAAACTATATTAAAAATATTTAAAAACTACAAATATCGGTTATAAATTTATATACGTTATTATAATCCACTTTTTCGATTCATTTTTTAAAATTATGCTAATGCATAACAGGACTCAATTTTATATTTTAAAACTTAGCTAAGTTTAGCTAATAGCTCCTGGTGCGTGACACTGCATGGTTCAAAATGAAATATCATGAAACCAATGATAAACCTAACGCATGGAATTACCATGATAAAGTATAAACAATTCTTATTTTTCTCTACCACTTGCTCGTCTCACCCCACCCTTGTATACACGTCGTTTTATTTTTATTAATTCACTATTTTCGTGGTCCGCTCGACCAATTAATATATGACAATTAATTACGGTTTTTAATTGAGATAAGAAAAGTCAATGACACGAGAGGGATTCGAACCCACGACCTTCGGCTAGATACTCCGCTGCTGTGGTAGTACATTTCTCAAATGTCGTGTAATCGGTTTGGATTCTCGACGACAATTTAAATGATAAAAGGAGGGAAAACTCGTAAGGTGAGGTTGAGATGGGGAGTTGATGTCCGAGTGGATCGAGGTCACGGTAGCTCAGGTGGTAGAGCAGCGGCGTATCTAGCCGAAGGTCGTGGGTTCGAATCCCTCTCGTGTCATTGACTTTTCTTATCTCAACTAAAAACCGTAATTAATTCTCATTTATTTTTATTAATTTTCATTGTTGTTTTTTTTAAATTTTGAAGCTGACGTGTTAACGTTAAAGATTCGACGACGGTAGGGAGAAATTTTTTAGGCGCCCCATCACTCACGCATTAAATTTTCCGAATTTTAATCCCCGCCGAACATAACATTAAAATATATTTTCATTTAATCTCTTGGTTGAGATGAAAAAGTTATTGTCACGTTCAGCTCAATACGTCGCTGCTTCAACCATTTAAACTATCGCGATCTATCATGATAGGTCAATTATGACCTCTAAACATTCAAGGATTATTAAACCATATTGTAATAGTTTCAAAACCGAGCATACGGCATACTTATTAAAAAAATAACTAAATACAATTCGAAATTTAGCTAAGGCCCGGCCCTGGCGATCAATGAATGGCGTCAGAGATTAGATCTTATTTCACATTCCATATCAACACTCTCCGGCAACTTTATATTCCAACTCGAAGACTTTCATTATCGTTTATGAACATTTATTATGATCTAAATAGTGAAAATAGGATAAACATAGTGGCTAATGGGGACTCGTATTCCAGAAGATATTTCTGACAGGGTCGACGTAAAAATTAGGTACGTTTTGTAAAAATAAACTATTGACTATGGAAATGGAATTAAAAAAGTATAACTGAGTACAATATGCCAATTATATCGGAAATATTATTGATTCTAAAACAGAATTTAAGAATGGGAATTGGAAATTCAAAAGGTGGAAAGACGAGAGTGTGATGATGAGCCCTGACTTCTCACGCACCGACATATTTTTTTAAAATTAATACAGGCCTCAATATGAAAATTCCATATTTTAAAACGTCCAAATTCAAATATACATAAAAAATAAAAAATATATAATAAAAATGGGTTACCGTTTGAATGAGCAGGAGGAGGTTCCGGCCACAGCCTAGGGGGCTTTGGTGGGCTACCAAGCATCCCTTTACTGCACCGCTCTCCTGAAACAGACAATAAATAAGACGAAGAATTCAATAAAAAACATCAATTTTTAGTCGAATCACAAGTTCATATTCACAGAAATATATTATACTAAATTATATACATATCGTCCCAAAGAAGGCTACCTAACGCATGCGTTTCAATTAGTTAACTAATTGTTTTACTATTTATCCAAATATTAAACGTTTTTGTTCAAAGCCAGTATTACCATTGTCGTATTATCTTGCAATGGAGATTCAGAAAATTTGTTTTATAACGAGATATAAATACAAATAAGTTGGGTTGGTTCGCTGGAATCGATTACAGATAAAATCTATGTTGTGTCTGTAGTGATTTGCAGGTCGGGGCTGCTCCACACCGGCCAACTGAGCTTAATATGGCCAAGCTGCGAATAAATTGAAAATTAACACACAAAAAAGCGCCTTAATTAAATAATATCAATAATTTTTATTGAAAAATAATTAAATTCTAACTTTAAAACACCAGGAACCTAGAATTATTGAAATTAAACTTTGACCACGCCAAACATAACATCAAACAACTTAGATACGCCCACTTTAAATCATCATACATGATTAACCCTGACGTTTTTGAAAAAGCAAGACATGGTGATAAATAATATAATAGTGCTAGAAACGTCAAGTAAACCGTGCCTGTGTCCAACGTACAACATCAAGTAACCTAGCCACATCCACTTTAAATCATTATACAAGACATGTACTTACATTTTAGAAAAACCAAGTGGTGATGATAAAAAAAATAATTTGCTTTTCTAGTAAATTAGGCGGCTACAATAAAATTAAAAATATAATAAGCTCTACCTAAAGGACCAGCTTTGCATGCCTATTTTCTATTGATCTCGTCCAATACCCGGATCTATTAGAGACAAAGTTTAAGAGGACGTGGATAGGTCAGTTGGAGCGAGTAGAAAGTGCTGATTGGGCATCAACTCCAAAAGTGATTCTCCAACACTACTAAAAAAACTCGTTTTGTCAGTATAGTACATACAGTATATACACGATAGTATTCAAAGTTTTCAGTAAAGTAGATTTATTGGAGGTAGGTACTACCAGAATTGGATGAGGCGTTAAGAAAAAAAATAGGAGTTATGACGCACAAAAGGAGAGTTCTCGCCCCTAAGATTCTTAGGTACCTTCAGCCCCTGTTAGATATATTAGGGAAATGGAATAATTAATAATCATTAAATGTGCCAGGTGTCATTTATTTATATATATATATATTAGAAGGTATCAAATTTGATGATGCGGGTAATGAAGTGGAACATTTGTAAAGACTAAACATGGTTTTGTCTAGGCTCAAAGAAGGGGATTAATTTTATCTAAAGAAAAGTGTCAACTTTTCCTACATTTTGTGGTATGTGATTTCTGGAGAAGGAATAAATTACTAAACATAGAGGGAAATAAATGAAGCTCTGTCCCTAAGGACGTAACACAATTAAAATCTTTTTTAGGAAATGAGAATTAATATACCAAATTGGTCGGAAATATTTCGATCATGACACGTCCACTCTATGACTTCATTAAATTCAATACTAGATTTCTCGAGAAGAAAAACACACTAGGCTTTTGAAAACAAAAAAAATAAGATAGTTTCGTTTAAATGTTTAATATATTACGTTATTAATTTAAATTTTTTGTCTCAGCAAACAGAAGTACGTATGGTAGCGGGGGGGGGGGTTAATGCCCATTAACTGTCAAACGGATTGAGGGTCTATTGCTATTTGCTCGAAAACCTTACCCATAAAAACGATATGGACAGACAGACAGATTGCCTTGACGATCGTTTATTCAGTTCAATTTCGTTTTGGTAGACGGTTAGCCTTAAGGACAGATCATAAGCCTCTTATCACTTTTCCACCCGCAAAAGGCAATTCCAAATATAGCGGCAAATAGATTACAACGGTATGCTATATCCTTGAGGGCATTAAATTATAACACAAAGTTTTGTAAAAATAAAATTACTGTTATTTTTGATATATTATTGAAATGTAACGAACGGCTCCACGACTAAAACCGGATAGATATAAAAAAAATCCTATTTACACATGCCACAATCTTAGTTAGATTTCTAATTCAAAAATAAAAGAGGAAACTCGAAACGATGTAATTTTAAACGAAGTAATTTCTAAATTGAGAAAAGGTGATTGGCCTAACGATATTAAAGAAACAGCTTTGGATTTGTAACTTCAATTCAGGACAAAGGACGAATTCCATATACAACAGGATGTTGGGGTCATAGATAGTTTGACCAACCTAATAAAGTTCCACAATAATTAAATAATTACATTGCACACACCTGGGTATTGTAAAAATTACGTTCTTGGCAAGATCTATAATCTGATGGTCCGAACTGGATAAACAATGAAAAATTGGCCAAAACATGCGAAATTTATTTTTCAGTTAAAGACAAATCCTGTAAAGAAGAAACACCTGCAAATAAGGGACCGACCTACTGAATTCATGTTGATTTTCTTGGATCTTTTAAAAGAAAAAAATATTGCTATTATCGATGGATTTTCTAAGTAGATTTTGGTTAAATACATGAAAATATAACTTACAGTACTATTTCCAGCATCAAAGTTTTTTTTTTCTCCATGGGAACGCCTTATTTGATCATTACTGATAATTGCAATAAGTTTTTACATGATGTAGGAATTAATTGTTTTCAGGGAACGGCTTCATAGTTTTACTTCCGTATTCCAGTGAAATATTAAGAGATTATTGTGCAACTTCTTGTATATACGTATATACGTGTATATACGTTTATTGTGTTCAATATCTGTTGTGGAAAAGACAATTTACTTCCACCCATCATCTTATCCATTTGATTAAGCGGATCACGAAACCTAATAAATGTAATACGCCAAAAAGCAGTGTACTTCACTGCTAAACTCTCCATGACCATTTCATTTGTCGCCGAGAATCATAGATTACACGACATTTAAAACTGGCAAACAAGGAGGGAAATTTCAAAAAGGGGAGTTGAGGTGGGATGTTAGTGTCCAAGTGGATAGAAGTCACGATAGCTCAAGTAGTAGAGCAGCGGCGTCTCAAGCCGAAAGTCGTGGGTTCGAATCCCGTTCGTGACACCGACTTTTTATTTCAACCAACGCGCTAATAAATTGAAAAGAATTTACTTGGCCAAGCGGACCACGAAACCTAATAAATGTGAATTTATGAGTAGTGTGTGACATTTAGAGACCATTAATTGAGATTAATGATTATTTGGAGATTCTGTGAAGCGGTTAGTATGTTTCTTGCTAAGAGTGCTATTATTGAGTATTTTCAATTGATTATTCTTTTTTGTGTAAGGTCTTGTTGGGATGAAAAAGTGGTCACGAACGGGATTCGAACCTACGTGACATTAGCTTTTTCATCTCAATCACGGGGCATCACGGAATCGGAAAGTAGAATTAAACGTATATATTATTGGCCTAATATTGGTAAGTCTGAACAGGAATTTATTAATAGATGTGAAGTATGTATTTTAACGAAATACGATAGACAAACCCTGAATTTAGAGACCATTAATTGAGATTAATGATTATTTGGAGATTCTGTGAAGCGGTCTGGTGTGACGTAGATTTAAAAAACGTTTTCTTTACCCTGCCAACGAGATCATCTTCAGAGCTCAAAATGTTTGTTATCTGTGTAGATGTGTCATTAGTATGTTTCTTGCTAAGAGTGCTATTATTGAGTATTTTCAATTGATTATTCTTTTTTGTGTAAGGTCTTGTTGGGATGAAAAAGTGGTCACGAACGGGATTCGAACCTACGTGACATTAGCTTTTTCATCTCAATCACGGCCTTACATAAAAGTAATAATTAGTTGAAATAATTAATATGGTTAGTTAGAGAACTACGCACAAATAGATTAATTTATGAGTAGTTGATTGTCCTGATCCAACTATTCTCGCTGTATCGCGTTTCGTCAAAAAAGGACTTCTTTTCTTCAGTACTGCGGGAACAAGCGGACCATATTCAGCCAAAAATTGTACGTTTTAATCGTTTGATTTTTATCTGCGTTTTTAACCATTTTATTATCAATGTTCTAATTTTTATCAATAAGTGATCAACTAGACTAGAGAAAGGTATGAGGAAATCTTGGCAATTTCTTGGCAATAAATTCACCCAAAGCACTGCGGCCAAACGTTATTTATAACCGGCGCAACATGATTAAATATAGGCTTCCTTTAATTAAATATCCTCGGATGAAAAAGAGGTGGCAAGAGGGTGTTTTCGAGAAGCGTTGTTTCCGTTGTCTAGCGTCGGTCTGCCACGGCGAAAAACTGCACATGGAAAGTGGAGGCCAACGGATGAAGATCATAGTTTTTGGCCTGGCGGTGGCACGTGTTCTAACGAGGAGACGCTTGGCGCATAGTAAGCTAAGACAGATACCTCCAACCAATCAATCTCCCCCTCTCCCCCCCCCAAAAAAAAAAAACTTGCCGATCCGTCCGAAACCCCCAGCAGGCGAAAAAAGCTTCTTTTACGCTATATTGTAGGGAATTTCATATATCGAATGGTTTTTCTCCGTGCCTGCTTTAATGGAACAATCAATCCAAGAGACGTTCCTTTCCAAGGGACTTACATCAACTCCAGCTGGAAAATCAATGGTACTCTACTTATTGCGTATATTGTACCAATAATCATAACTAGTTAACTTCGGCCAAAAATTATGTGATAATTTAACTACCTGGATAAACGTTCAATATTTTAATGCAATTGTTTTAAATTTTGTGTAAATTGGAACATTCGATAAACATGGATAAATAAGCAGATAAATACTTGATTATTACATAAACACATTCAAAGATGAGACCAAATAGAAAAAGTCAGTTTTTTCGTCGAGCTTTCGAGTAATATATCATTATAATCAGGACTATTCATCTATAATTATTGATATGGAAAAAAATTAAATTAATGGCACATTTGTTTACAATTTTGGGGTGGTAACTGCATGAAATTTAACATCCATAGGGCATCATGTACAGTCCATTCTTAAAATCAACTAAACCCAATTGTACTAGGTGTTCTATTCCATTTCTCTCTTTAACAGTTAACGGTATGACAATAAATAAATAAAAATAAGGGGTTTCATATTTTCTAGCTGTTCTAATTGTAAATGAGCCTTAGCTGGGAGCGTACAAACTTGGTGCAAATTTAATTTGGAGTTAGATAATCATGGAACATAAAACCATAAACAACTTTTGTTTTACGAAATGCGCCATTTTAGGTTGAAAGAAATGCAATTTATTATAATTCAGATGTCGCCACTAATATATTTGTAAAAATATGTTCCTTCGGCCTCTGTGTTTTATGGGTCTTCTTTAGTATCTCATTTGTTTTTTACAAGTGTAAAACTATTACAACGGTAAAATGCTGTAAAAATAAAATTGGCATGGAAAACATGTAAGGAGAACTCATCCTTGATTATCACGGTGATCCTCCGGTTGAAAAAATAAATACTGACTTATGCTATTTTCTTGGTCACTACGTAGGGCATGGCCATCGGCGTTTCAGTCGACGGGGAGGATTACCTGGGATGGTAGTGGAACTGAGCTAACAGACCAAGTACTTGGGTTGTGTGGAGAGGGAATGATGGAATATTTGTTAATAGGTTTTAGTAATAGTTACAAAGAGAATGTTATGGAGGTTAATACATAGTAAGGAAGGTTAACAATTTTTCTTAGGATTTTTGATTGGAAACTTTGGATGCATTGGGAGTTGAAATGTTTGGTTCACCACTATAGTTTGATGCCAGAGAAGTCCATGAGAAAGTGTAGCTGTTATGATTATGTGGAAGTGGGGATCGCCTGAAGAATGGTGGTGATAACAGTTTGTAATGTCTGTACATTTAGGTTTGATTTATGAATTTTTGTGAATTAGGATTTAAGTTATGTTTTATGTGTTGCACATGTTCGTATGTTAAAACATAAATCTATTATATTTCGTAGTCCAATTGACCAAATAACTTTTCTCCTGATTACACGACATTTGAAAAATGGTAAAAAGGAGGGAAAATTCGGGAAGTTGTAGGTTGAGATTGTGACTGGTGTCCGGGTGTGTCATAGCTAAAGTGGTAGAGCAGCGGCGGATTTAGCGATGAGTTAAGTATATTTTGAAATAATTGATATTCTTACTATTCTTATATCCATGTTTTGCAACAAGGGGAAAATGTTTTAATGACAGCGATGCTAAAGAACAGCCTTCACAAGAACACCCAATTCCTGTAATATTATATGAATTTTAAAAATATTATAACTACATGGTTAACAATATCTACGTTAAGTGATAAAGAATGAAAAAAGTAATACACGGTCTAACTCATAAATACATATCATGCTCATACTAAATCCTTCGGTTATGTTTACTGACAACGCTATCGGAAAAGTTACTATGCATTACATTTCCTGATTCGACTCTGTTTATATAGCATTCGAAGAATCGTGTATGCAATTTCAGGCTACGTTAAATCTCCGGCTTAATTTAATTCAGCCAACGAGTCAAGTAAAAAACTACTATAGAAATAATATTTGTGTAAAAATTTCACTGAACTGGTTTGGTTTAGTTTATAATGTTATGAAGATTTTGTAATTCTGAATCTAATAATTCTAGATTGGTAATATGAATGAACGTATAGTATTTATCTACAACAAGCGTCTTAGTGATTTTAAAAGATGTTTTGCCAGGTCTTTGGGTCATACATTCAACATACAACATACAATACTTCATACAACAACATCTTGCAATTGTTTGGTCAACAAAATATTTTAGGCCATATTTGTTCGGTAGGAAATTTGTTATACTGTGCGATGACAGACCATTACAATGGCTATTTTTTCTATGAAGGAGTCGAATTCAAAATTTTTATGTTGGCGACAATTACGAAATTAAATACAAAACATGGAAAGAGAAAGGTAGCTCATGCTCTTTCGAGAATAGAATTGAATGTACATGAAACCGGTGACGAAGTAATAGACGAAATATTTAGACTTTTATTTACAAAATCCAGATCTCGAACCCGATAGATTAAACGTTGAAAACGAATCTAATGTTAATCTAGAAAATGAATGCATCATCATCAATGTAGATGAACTTTCCATCAAGTAGATGTAGATGAAAACAAGACGATGACGATGGGACGGTACATTCCAACGGAATTGGAAATACGGTTACAAATATACCGATTAATGAGGGTCCGGTTAATTTCGGTAAAAATCAAATAATTTCAGAAGTCGAATTTATTGCGGCAAAGCCCAAAATTGTAAGTTGTTCGGGAATTCAAAAACAAGAATAAGCGTTCATTGTTCAAAGAACGATTTTACTAATGACGTTTTTAAATTTATAAAAGAATTCATCGTGCCTAAAACCGCATATCACTTGTATTTCGAGTCAGAATTATACGAAAAATCTGCGAAAGTAATAATGGAAGTATTCACTTATTCAGAACCAAAGTTTTTTAAATGTACAAAAAAACGAATCAATGTTTTAGAGGAATCCGATATCAATGAAATTATAGAAAAATATCATAGGGGCATCACGGAATCGGAAAGTAGAATTAAACGTATATATTATTGGCCTAATATTGGTAAGTCTGAACAGGAATTTATTAATAGATGTGAAGTATGTATTTTAACGAAATACGATAGACAAACCCTGAATTTAAAGTACAATTTGATTCCGACACCAGCAGACCTTTTGGGATTGTTCATATTGGCACAATTACACCAGAGAATAAAACGTTTTTAATAATAATAAACACTTTTTCTAAATTTGTTCAAGCTTACAAAACAGAGTCGAATCAAGCAATCGAAATAGTGAATAAATTAATAAAAACTTTTGCATCTTACAATGTTCCAAAGTCTATTGTGTCAGATAACGGGCTGGAATTTAGCAGCAGTCTAGTCAGGGAATTACTGTCGCTACATAGAGTCGAGTTGCATTTCACATCTCAACACCCTGAATCAAACTGCTCTATAGAAAGATTTCATTCCACACTCATCGAGCATATCCGACTTTTTAATAACCAACAAGACTTCATGCACGAAGATCTCGAAAACACAGTAAATTATAGTATTTTGGCATATAATCACTCGCTTCACTCAGTAACAAAATTAAAACCTATTGAAATTATCAGTGGCATTTCCAGAACGAATCTATTTTTAAAATCAATTTAGAACAACAAATGTTAAGTAACTATGTCAGTAATCGTAAAAAAAAAATTTGTTATATAGAACGATCAATGGAATTTCTTTAGCGCATAAACAACATATTATTGAAAAACGAAATGAAAATAGAATAGAAATACCAGAAGTAAATATACCGAACGAAGTTTTTGTGAAAGTCAAGCACAAACAAAGCAAATCAAAGAATCAATACAAAAAGGAGAAAATGAAATCCATAAATAAAAATCTAAAAACTGCCGAAATCATCCCAAGTCATCACAACACAATAGACAAACATTTCAAGCATTAAAAGACCAAGAAAATTAACAAATTCTCGCGACATTCCAGGTTCTTCTCACTCCTCTTCTGGACCACAACCAGAGGAATCAACATAATTGATATTACAAACCGCATTGGCATAATTCCTGTAAACCTTGGATTGGTAAAGTTGGAAATTTTTGAACATACTTTAATTCATTATTTTACACTAAAGGAATTGTTTAATCAATTAGATTATTTAGAAGAATTTGATAACCATGTATCGAAGATTGTCTACCCTAATATTATTTTGTTATATAGTAAAAATGTTACTGATAATAAGTGTAAATTAAGACATATTGTAAATACTTCAAAAATAATTAGTAATACAGAAAATGTAATTGAAGAAAAGTTAGAAATAGTTTTTGTAGAAAAAAGAATAATATTAGATTAAAAAGAAGTTTATTTAATGGTGTAGGATCTATTTGAAAGAAGTCAACTATTTTCTTAAACCCAAAACGCACATTCATAAAATAGTATAGTACGTCTAACTGATAACTGTAAACAACCTAAATTGTATCTATGCTCATACAAACAAATCACCCCTAATAAGGATAACCTGTGCCACAAGGCCATACTCCTTCCAGATCCAACGAACTGTACATACACAGAACTCATCGTAACCGACAATCACCTCACTTGGATACCTGAGCTCAACCATTATTTGCCTGTATTCCCTAATGAAGAACTCATTAGTATAAGCCTCCAGGATGGTACTACAGTAAAACGACTAAAAGCAGTATTTTTACAAAACATAGATGGTAGTTCGACGATTCTTTTGGTCTACAGGAATAGGGAATTGTACCACTCTTCCAAAACTTCTGGACATCCGAAAATTCTTAGTAACGTTAAGGTCGTATTAAATAAGAATCAACAGTCAAAATTCTCAATTAACGTTAAAAAATTGGGATTAGAGGAGCTGAAACTCAAGCATGTTTTGCCAATCATCAGAACTTCCTACATTTTAGCGTCTATCAGCATATGGACCATCCCATTCTATTGTTTATTAGTCATACCTTCAGCTTATGGAGTCTTCACATGGTATCGTCAGCAGAAACAGCCCTTGGCCATAGCAACCACTATCAATCAGCCACCCCCGGGAACTTTATTTGGGCATGGAGGAGAGGAGTTAGGCCAGCACAAAACTATTAGTTCAGCGACAAATAATGTTACCCCTGTACAAATTCCAAGAATGTATTGTAAGCAAAAGACTCTTCCGTGTTAACTATTTCCATTACACTTCTCAAGACAGATTCAGATTAACATTATCCGTGAACAGGAAAAGTTCTTCTCAAATTGTATGTGTGTTTAACTAATAAAGTAAAGACTCTCGTTTAGTCAACACATGTAACTTGTGTGTGTATGTGTAAAAGCCAAAACTTATAATAACGTGGGTATGTAAAAACGGAATCAGTTTTTAAAAACTTTTATTCACAAATTACAAAGTAGAACTGATATACATGAATTAATAGTTTTGTGCACGCGTAACTTATGTGAAGTCTCGTTAGTACGATAAAGAAAATATTCTAAAACCTACGTTACACCAAACCGCATCTCACGATCTCCAAACAATTGACTAACGGCTACTAAACACCCACAGATTTTGTAAAAATTTAACAAAGATGAGCACCTAAACATACTTACTAAAAGCTAGAGAGATAATCCACCTAAAATAACGAAAAAATAACTATGGTGACGAAGTATCGTTTACCTCTATCATGTGATGGCGAATGTGGGTTCACTCGACGGATTTCGTTTGCGTGGACTGCCTCTAAAACGAAAAAAACAATGTTAAAAAGGAGCCAACGAGGGGATGAAAGAAAAAATGAATGATGAATATGTGGTACCCTGGCTTGAGTTATTATAATTAAGGACCGTAGCGTAAAGGATCACCATGTACTGAGGACCAACTGTGTGAGTCAAGAAAAAATCAGGTCAAAACAACTTTAACAAAACCTCAACAACGTAAATTTTGTCGAAAACAAAATTAGCCAAAGGTCGTGGGTTCGAATCACGCTCGTGACATTAACTTTTTCATTTCAACCAATACCTTACATAAAGATTATTAATTGGAAGAACTTTTTTTTTTAATTTGTAAAAAGGTTTGACAATATTACTTTATAATTTCGTTAATGACGCGTCAAACGCGTCGTTGTTGCACCCTCGTCGCCAATTACGAATTCCTTTTTATAATTGGTACAATGTGTTTTAGAAAATATGAAATACATTTTGCTTATGTCTACTTTTTTGATATTTAGATCGACAAATAATTTCGCCAATTACGAAACCATTCTGTGGCTCGCCGTGAAGATTCGATGTATTTAATTTCGTTTATACACCATAATTTTGTTATTGACACGCAAAATTTAGTTCAAAATGTGCTACAACGTACAGGCTTCGACTAAATACGATCTCATTTTTTACTTTGTGCTTTGTTTTAGATTATTTAGATCAAGAAATGTTTTAGCTAATAATGGAGCTATTCTGTGGGAAGGGAGAATATTTAGTGAGATTGCCTCCTAATTTTCACTTGTACACTTTAATTCGCAGGAAACATCGTTCATTTGTTATAAAGAAACGACGGATTAATATGTTAGCCAGAGAGGGTGAAAAGTGGATTCTTTATAAAATCGCCATGGATCAAAGGGAAGCCAAACGCACACCATTCATAACTTCTAAGGGCGCAATCTACGCAAGTCATTCACTAGGATTCGATTCAATCACAAAAACTGTTTTAACTTTGTTAACATAACTTTTTCACATTGCGAAAAAAGTTTAGTTAAAATAGCATCTGTCTTATCGATGGCAAATTTATCTATAACATTCCTGACAGAGAAAGGAACTAAAATATACTACGTGTTTTTCCAATACGCATTTTTATTCAACGAATTCTACATTTGTTCCACAGGCTACGAAACAATTTTTTTTTTAAATCTCTGAAATATAAATAAGTCCAACTAACTAGTATAGCGTTATAATGCCATTTTGTTTGTGTGAAGGACATCCGCCATGCAGATGGCATCGGGTAGTGATAGGAGACAGAACAAATCGACATTGGAGTTACAATATACAAACCGGTTCTTGATCCCTTTCAACTCGAGTTACTCAACAACGGCTTACACAACTGGGGAAGGGAAAAGAAGGTTTCCAGTTAAAAATAAGAGAAACTCAAAATTTTAAGCCTAGCTGAACGAACCAGCAATGAGGCTTGGGCTGATCGTTAAGAGAAATTGGTCAGTTCCAATTTGGAGTAGAGATTTCAAATTGTTACTCAGTTTATTGATCGAAAGCATTTTACGAACTAGGCCATTACAAATTATTTACGGCAACAAAGTGAAGTCGCTCAACTGACATAACTGGCTAAAACGAATCAATTTTCTAGCAATCAAAATTTATTGTTCTTCTTCAGAGCGGTTTGAAGAACATTTTGTAAATATTCTCATAGAAAATTTCAATGATTTATTATAATAAATAAATATCGACATATCCATGTTTAGATGGAAAAAGACGATTCGTATTGCTTAATGTCCGTAAAAAGTTAAAATAAGCTTAATGTTAGCCAAGCTCGCAGAACATGTCAGAAAGGAAACGGACCATTTCAATTATGTATGGAATGTATCGAATAGACGTTTGGACCTATCGGGCAGGAGTGTGGCGTTCAGTTTACCCCGCGGCCTTTTATTAATACTCGGATTGTCGAATTACAGCCATTTGGAAACGGAGCTGTACGAAAAAAGAACCATCGCCTTGGCAGCGATACAAGCTAGAATTTTTTTAAAAACAAACAACTAAGAATTTGGCACCCCTCGGCCCTGGCGCTTACGGATGTTAATGAAATTTACGATTGGGCTAAACACAAAAGAACACAGACTCGAGAGACGATATTTTTATTTAATTGAATATGAAATTTGGTCAGGTAGCTGAGCTTTAATTATGTCTGGAAAAGGAAACAACAATACTGAAATTTATCTTCTTAAATATGAAAATGTAAACAAGGGTTGAATTATTCACTGATCTTATTATTGTAATCTTACACATAATTTATTAATGTTCGAAAATTATTAATGAATTCGGATTTCAAATTGAGCAAGGTAAATTTCACTTAAGTTCACTTAATAATTATTATCATAGGATAACTCGTATCACTACATGCAAATTACGATACCAAAGTAATATTATGATTTGTAATTTATGTTTAAAAAAAGATAACAAAATTGATATTCTCAAACTGTGTATTACGATTACAACTTTTACAATTACATTTTAAATTTCAATAAAGTAAATTAATCCTATCAACACAAGGGCTCAACTATCCGTTGTATATGTAGATCTATCCTTTTCGAAATGGATTTTCGTTCACAATTGCTTTCTCCCTTAAAGAGAAGTGTTTGTCACGCGCGCGCGCACACACACACGAACGCACACACACAAACAAACACACACATATAAGTATAACATATACATATTAATATTTAATAACTTATACAAGCGACAAGCGCTCAATGTGAATTGAACCTGCTAGAAAATGGCAGTACAGAACTTTGCAACTATACAATACTGGACATATTTGCCAACCAGTTGGAGTGGATACCACAAATCAAGTCGTACCTGACTTTTCCCACAGGACAACATTTAAAAACATCGACCAGAACATCGCCGAGGATAAACTGCTACAAGGAATCTTCCTCAACAATCCAAATAACAAATAATATATCGAGGAAAACACCTAAAACACGAGTATAGATTCTCTCGGCAACCAAATATCTAGGCAAAACCAGATTCACATTTCTACCTCACTCAGATGTCAACGTTCAAAGTACATCATGAGGAATTAAACTTACAAAACACAACATCCAACGTCATCGTCACAACGTTTTCTTAACTGTAATGAGTTCCAGCAATCTGGCAATCATCGTAATGGTGATCATCGCAGTGACTTCAATCACCACCATGGCTTGGACACGATCCAAGAAGACGGCAACATACTTCACCGTGCCACCCGTAGATGAACTCGGCCAAATTCAAGAATTTCCAGGGAAATTCCCGAACGAAGGGTGGAGGATTTACACCCGCAACATTATATATATATATTAAATACATCCATACGTTACACCCATTCCGTTTGGTTGGTGGAGTACTTGACATCCACCGAAATGTACTTAAACTAAACTAGATTCCAGTAATTGGGTACTTTTATAAATATTTCGCCATCGATACCGAATACACATTCACTCATTTTCATCGTTCGAGAGGCGATGATGACGTTATATTCCACCCTCAACCCTCGCTATTCGCTAATAAATACTCAGACAAAACACATAAGACATATTATATAAAATAACAAACCCCAATTTCCCTTACAAATGGGAACAGGGCCTCTGAATATCGCTACCGTGCTCGAGAACCTTACGTCCGGCGGCATGCATGCACACTTTCTATGTGGAGTAAAAGCATGACACCCCTCTATTATGTGAGACACATCGACCAACCTTTCTCTGAATAAGGATAACTTGTGAGGACTTTGCCCCAAAAGCAGGTGCCCATGTAACAACCGCGTGTAGTCAGTGCTCAGTCGGGTGAGTACGATCCCTCTCGTCTCCTGCTCAGGCTTGCTGACGGCCATCTACCGGTCGCTCTCGTGACTAGCAAAAGCCTGTCTGACGACCCCGACAACTGACTTTCTTGTAGCATAGTTTTTACTGCGTGGTTAGCGTCAGGAGGTCTGATCACGATAGTTTGATCCGGAGGGTGTGACGTACTAGCTTTCGCCTCCTCGCACGCGCATTCGTTACTCTCTAGGCCGGCGTGCCCGGGAATCCACACAACTACCACCGTTTTTCCGAGAGACTCCAGTTCCGCAAGGGTGTCGGCGGTAGCACAATCGAAGAACCGTTACCAGAGCCAATCCGGCCCTCCATATGTGCTCACCGTTCGCGAGGGAAGCCTGTAACTCTGTATGGGGAGTGGAGGATCTTCATAGCCAGACGGTGCTCATGCTTGCCGGCCTCGACCTGAGATTTTCGAAGTGAAAAAGGTAACTGGGTTTCCTCGCTATGGCAGGACCGCCGACCTCCGCCAGATCCTTACTCGAATGTTAGAGGTTATAGGTCGTCGACAAAGAGAATTTTTTTATCTGCGGGAAGACGCCGTCAGTGATACTGTTACAGCCACGAAGAGAAGCGCAACGCTAATCACTGAACCCTGAGGGATACCGTTCTCCTGAACGTGATCCCTCCCTAGAGAGCACAGTTCTCAACCTGACTCGGAACCTACGGTCTCCAGAAAATCCTGGAGGAACACTAGTAGTTGTGACATTTCCGTAGTATCGAGTGTCTCCACGTCATACGCCTTCTCGAACAACACGGCCAGAGCGTACTCTCTATACAAGAACGAGTCCTGAAGGTCACCCTCGCGCAAGATCCACCGCAGAGCGATTCCTACATAATCCCGCCTGATACTGGGTTTAAAATCCCTTGGTTTCCAGATCCCAGGTCAGACGTCCGTTCACCATAGACACCAGGACTTTGCTCAAGCAGGTTGACAACGAAATCGGTCTGTATCTCGTAGCTAAGCTAGGGTTCCTACCTTTTTCAAGGATAAGTATGATAAGCGCTTCTCGCCAAAGATCGGGATAAGAGCCCGAATACCATATGTTGTTGAACAAGTTCAACAAGCGCCGCTTCGTTCCCTGGACGGTCACACTTGGAGCTTGAATGCAGAGTAGCCCCAACGCGGATTCCAATGCTCCCATCGTCTCAGTTCTCCTTTGTAGGCAGCTATCGGATTATGCGTCGGAACTGAGCACAGAGGCGAAATGCCGCGCCAGTTTTTCAGCAACTTCTGAGACTTCCGTCAAGATCGGTTTTTCAATATCGGTACCGACGGAGATTTGGGTCGGCCAGAAAATGCTGTGACCTATCCCACACTTCCCTGCCGGAGGTCTGGCAAGTAATTTCAGAGACACCTCGCCAGGCATCATTTTTGGCTTGAGACAAACGCCTCTCTCTCGCCCTTTTTACTTTAAAATTTGCAAAGCTCTCCTCCGGGGGATGTCTTCTGAAGCGCTGGAATCCCCTCTTCTTCTACGCGCGTGCACTGTACACCCACCTTTCCTGTGCAGCGCGGTTCATCTCTCGCTCAAAGAGGAGGATATCAGTGTCGACTTCCCCTGTTAAATGAAGTGATCACACCGTCGCAGAGAAAAGCTCCCAATCACCATGCTTCAGCACCACTTCGTTGGAGTGTGATATATTCCTCTCCAGACGGAACTCCTATACACTATCGGAAACTCGTTAAAGAACCTTTTGTACCCCCTCAGTTTAAGCGAATCCATTCCCACTGTGGCTAGGGCTTAATTCGGAACTTTTAACTGTTTCCGTGGTACAGACGACGATACACCCTCCCCTGTCTTCGCACACAGGATCTAGTGCACTGGCCCTCCTATGCCTCTACCCGCCGCCCGTGGGTACGAACGGGTACTATGCGCCTCCAATAGCCTCTAATGCCCAACTGCGACTTTCCACCTTCACGAAGCTTATGCGGGTGTACTCTGTTAACCAACAAACAGAAAGAGAGGTATGGAGGGCCAGGAGCTGGACCTGACACCTCGAAATCCTAAATCCATTATCTCATTCTTCTTCCAACCCTACACCCCATCCTTGTCTCACACTCCAGCCCTAATTCAAGGTGTTATGCGATCCGTGCCGATGGATGAATGGCACAGAGGTAACTGTGCCAATAACGGAGCCTCACGGAACCAGGAGACACCCTTGAGTAAATAGCCTTACACCGGAGAGAGGGTTCCTCCGGTGCGGACTCTTAGACCCCTCTCACTCGTGGCAATTATATGAAAATACCTACAGTACCAAACAAAACACCGGGGGGACCTGCAAAAGAAGACCCAAAAAATCAACTCATGGAAATTGAAGAGGGCGCCGAACCCTCAACAATTCTCATAAACCAAGAGTTGGAAGACAATCTTCTTGCGCCGCCTTCTGCAAATGTGGGGGGTCTTCAGGAAAAAAACAGAAGACAAAACCACTCCAATGGAGGTGACGGAGAAGATTGGACAACTGCGTCTAAAACCTCCAAAAATATCAGTGGCACAAAGACGCATAATAGCCATACACAAAGCCAAACAACGGGGGGAGCCTAACATGAACCAGGAAAGGAAGACAAAACCCCAATATAAACCTCCTGACTACGGCACCAGGGCAAACCACGGGCACCAACCAAAAGTGGTAAAAGGAGTAATTCACTGGGCAGCACACCATCATCAAGTGGAAGTGCTTCTAGGACATGCCCCAAAAAGAGCAAAACTGGGGGAAGCGGTGTAGAACGGGTAATCCACCCCAACATGGATGCGGGGGAAAGTTCTGGGACATACCAGCAAGCCCTCAAAGCGCTTAAAATGGCCGTAGTGTTGGATGAATACCCGGACAAAGTATTAACAGCCGACCCGTTCAGCAGGCCATCCTGGCAGAGGTTTGGAAGTGCAGAAACCCCCAAGGACCTGAGTTCAGGAATGGATACGTAGAGAAGAGGGCTGTCCTAATAACGTGTGAAAACCAAAGTGCCAAGGAATGGATCATGGTGACGGTACCTACCATCCATCCGTGGGAAGGGGCAATCCTTAGAGTAGACAGGACAATAAAAAAACCAGATGGAAAATACACACAAACCGGAAAGGAAACATTAGAGATTCTAATACAAACACACTTTCCGGAATCTAAAATTATTACCAAGGTGGAAAGCAAGGAGAGCGCTGAACCCGCCAAAAGCCACAAAGCCAGAAGGGAATATTGGCAAATATCCAAAACAGTAATCACCTATGACAAGATTGAATGGGCTATAGAAAACGTCAACCCATTCAAATCTCCAGGAACAGAGGGCATATACTCAGTACTATTACAAAAGGGAAAAACCATACTAATGCCCTTCTTGTAAAAATATACAGAAGCTGCCTAGCAATGGGATACATCCCAAAGCATGGGAGAACTGTAAAAGTAGTTTTCATTCCTAAAGTTGCTAGGAAAAACACGGATGCAAAATCATAGACCGATTAGTCTAACATCCTTTCTACTCAAAACACTTGAAAGGCTCGTTGAAAAGCATATAAGGGACAGCTCTGTAAAGGAAAAACCCCTGCATAAAAATCAACATGCCTACCAGAAAGGAAAGTCACGTGAATCAGCGCTACATCAACTAACAATACAAATAGAGGATTCAATGAACAACCACAAAAATAACACTAGGAACCTTCTTGGACATTGAAGGAGAATTCGACAACACTCCTTACGAAGCAATGGTTACATTACTCAAACAGCGCGGAACAGACGAAACGTGCCGTAGATGGATAGAATCAATGCTAACAAGCAGAAAAGTGCAGGTCACCATGTTCCACGAAGAAGTAAAAGCAGTGGTAACGAGGGGGTGTCCGCAAGGAGGAATACTCTCATCTCTGTTGTGGAACATAGTAGTGGACGACCTCATATGCAAACTAAATGAAAGTGGAATCTATACTAGTCATATGCAATATCATATGCAGATGACATCGTCATACTAGTCAGGGGAAAATGTGACTCAACATTAAAAGAGCTCACCCAAAGAGCACTAGATTTGGTGGAACAATGGTGTTCAAAACGGGTACTTAAAGCAAACCCCTCAAAACCCACCCTAATTGCCATCACCAAAAAAAGAAAAATAGAAATACAAGGACTACGTTTCTATAACCAAATGTTGCTTTTAAAAAATGAGGTTAAATATCTAGGAATAATCTTTGACAAGAAATTAACCTGGAACCCTCACCTACAACATACAATAGCAAAAACCAAAATATCGCTAATAAGAAGAACCTTAGGCAAATCCTGTGGACTGAAACCGAAAATGGTCTATTGGCTATACACGGCTGTAATAAGACCCAGAATAACTTATGGATCATTAATCTGGTGGAACAAAGCTCAACAGAAAGTAGCTACCCAAACATTAGGCAGCTTACAAAGACTAGCAAACCTATGTATCACAGGGGCGATGAGAACAACGCTCTAGAAACGTTGCTAAACCTACCTCCACTAGAAATATTTATACAGGGAGAGGCTAGGAAAAGCTCATTTAGGCTCCAAAAACAATTAAATTGGAAAGGAACCAAACAATTCGGGCATACAACCATAATTAACAAAATCAGACACCCATTACTAGAAATGGGGCTGACTACATGGTCCCGGAAACAATCTTCACAACCTCCTATAAAATCTTACCAGACTATAAAGGAGAGGAAGAACACAGGAGAACATCAGATACAATGGTATGGTATACGGATGGCTCCAAAACAAAAGAAGGAACCGGATAAGGCGTTTTCTTTACAAGCCCAAAATATGAGCAATCAAATTCATTAGGGAGGTATACCTCGGACTTTCAAGCAGAAATACATGCCATCAATGCTTGTGCCCTGGCAAATCTTAAAAGAGGGGAGATACGAGTACAGCTTTCGAACCCCGAACCGCTTATGAAGGCAAGGGGGGGAATTGGTCTGGGCCTGCCCCCGGCGATAGAAAAGGGAACAGTCGGATTGAGATCACGTGAGACACGCTTTTCACTTCCTCTTTTGAGACTCAGAACAGCCAGCTGCCGAACCAGGCGCGAGGCACCCGCCCAACCACCAGCCCGTCATAGGCTCCTATTCCTCGCAGTTGCTCCTCCGAGGCCCGGAACCCCAAAGGAGCTTCTCCTGCAGGTCCCGTACTACTCAAGCGTTATTCCAGTACCTATTTCGGAAGCTTTTAGAGTCTCTCCCACACGAGCACAGTGATTTGAGGATTTGTCAATCAATTCAGTATTCTCGATAATTGCCCTTTAGTGAGCATCGGGGACATCAGAAT
>CM077104.1:205976-232475 GCA_039619505.1 Cimex hemipterus | reverse complement strand
TATATATATATTGTAAAATATATAGTTTTTTGAATAGTAATTATCCTCAATTTCGTCTTATCTCCGCGAAAAGGCTAATTCTTTATGTTTTTGTAATAATGTTCTTCTCGAGGATTAAAATATTTATCTTTTTTGTTTGTAAATGTTTCATCGGGATCTCCATAACATCGCGGTTTCAATCTATCATGTAAATCTAAATTTTTTGAATGTCCGTAATAACTGGAATAATTTCTGTTTCGGTAATAATCATTCGGTATATTTCCACAGTTTTTGTAATATGGTTTTAAATTTGGAAATTAATAAAGTCTTCTATAGTTTTGGTTATCGGTTCTAAAGTGTTGATGATTAAATATCGTTCTTAAGTGACAATTTTGTAGATTATCGTTCGTAGGATGTAACTTGTTTGTATAATATATTTGTTTTTGTTATGCGCTTTGAAATTTTCTGAATCGCTAGTCGAATAATTGTAATACTTATTTTTATTAAATATTGATTTATTAAAAGCCCCTCGTTATCTCTATCATGTTTATATGATGTATAACTACAGTTTATTGGATTTGGTGGCTGCCTGTAATTATTCAAATTCTCCTTTTGGTATTTTAACGCATTGAACTTCTTTCTCGCATAGCGTTTCGGTTTTTTTATATGTATTATCAAAACCTGCTTGTTCATACGAATCCGAGGTATATCCGGTACTGACCATGTCCTATTGAGTCGGTTTGCTAAAATAAATTCTAACTTAGATATTTCATAATATAATTTTTGAATGGTTTGGAGCTTAAATTTTGTACCAATCAAACTTAAGAATTTAGGATAATTCCGATGATTATATATGATGATTTTAATATGATTTTAATAATTTCTTTTTCATTGGTATCCTCAAAAATCTTAGCGTAATTAATCTGGTGATCTACATAAGAACGTAGGGATTCTCTCCGAGACAGGGATCGTAGGAAATACTTAGCTTTCAGCCCATAATTTGTTAGGGAGAAACATGAAATTTAAATAGAGCATCTCTTAACGAGTTAAAATTTATATTCTTTCTTTGAGCAGCATTGTAAAGTAATGAACCTTCAGAGCCATCACTATTTTCGGCTAAGACAAAAAGAATTTCCGATGTAAATGATTTATAATGTGTTAATAAGGGGTATAATGCGCACAGAAAAATAAGAATTGATTCCGGATTGTTTAAGATTAATGTTGGCAATTTAATGATCCTATTTAAGAGTGATTGATGTAACTTAGACGCTTTAATATAAACTTTTCTTCCAAATTTTTATTTGTCGAGGATTTTCTTCTTGTGATTCAGAGCTTAGGAATAAACTAGTCATCGACATTGTAATTCGAATCGGTCGAATCTATTTCCAAATACATCACTAGCGATTTATTAAAAGGTACTGTTTTTATTTTACGAGGTTTTGATGTTCCTGAATCTTCAGTTTTTACAATAATAGGGGTTTTAAAATCAGCTGTTTGCGATGGAGAACTTTCGCGTACAAATTAAGATTCCTTCATAGATTTATTTTTTCTTAAGGGTTTTCAATTCTAGAAGATATGCTCGTAACAAATACTTGTCTGTATTTTTAGGAATCTTTCGTTGAATTTGAGGACTAACATATAAAAATTCTTTGATTTCCTTTTCAATTATTTCTTTTTCTAAAATATTACTACATTCGTCAGAATGGAGGGTAGCCCATCTTTTCCGTTATACGTTTGCTTTATCCCGATTTCGTCGCCATGTTTTTTTAATTATTTTTCTGCTCTCCGATATCTCCCTTTTGCGACTTTTTTATATATTTTATTTTAAAAATAACCACGCTCTGCTACCAATATTTGTCACCTAACCGTGGATCAATAAAATTTAAAATTCCTTCCTTCAAGCTTAGGCCCAACAAGTTAGTTGTCCCAGAGGTATTTTTTAAAGGAATGAATTTTCTATTTTATTGTTATTCAGTAAAACAGTTATGTTAATTAATAATGACATGAAATGATGAAAGATGAAAATGTAAAATAATAAAATATTTTGTTTTATTTTTTAAGTTAGACGTTTACTATAATTAGGAAATATACAATTAGTACAAACTATTTTCTTTAGAAATTAAAATAAAATAAATTTGTGTTATTACAATTTTTAATAATTCGGTTTTAACTACAAGAAACAAAATAATATATTTTTCCTTTTTTTTCTTAACAACGCAGAATAAATTCACTTAAAAAATCACTGGAAGGAAATTAGGAATAGAAAAGAATGATTTTAAATACCCTGTGCGTTTTCTAATTAGGATGTTCCAACTCGGATTCAAGAGAGAGAGAGAGAGAGAGAGAGAGAGAGAGAGAGAGAGAGAGAGTGTGTTCTCTGTCCCCCTCCTTCCGCTATGTTTACGTTTTCTTATTTTGATTAGTACCAAACTTTTTTAAAATTTATTTAGTTATTATTTTCTCTATAACGCCCTTAATGCCAAACATATAGTCAAATCCAATCTGCTGGTTGTATGTAATACATGTACAGTTGTAGATATAAATAAATGAATTAAAAAAAACAATTACTTATTGTAAGATAATCATTGTTTTATATTTTAGTTTGTCATTGTTTTTTTAAGAGATTTCATACGATGAACCTTATAAGCGATGGAAACAAGAGTATAGAATGTATTTAATACACAAACTTTATTTTTCCTGTAGACATAGCGTGTCATTCACCTATAAAATACGTGCATTAATTTAAAATTTAAGATAGTTTAAAGAAGTTTGTTATTTTTGTTTGTTTTCCGTTATTTTCCATTATTTCAATAATATACTTCTGTAGTACTGTTTAACGTTGGTACCTTGGTGCTGGACAGATTTTCTCAACCCCTCTAGAGCCCTTAGAATCTCTGAGTTTGAAGGTGGAACTTCGACTTTACCAGTTTCCTCCTCGTCTACATCGTCATCGTTCCTAGCATCCAGTGTGCTGCTGCTGGCGTCATTCGTGACGGACAGCCAAATTTGGTCCTCAGAATAAGTTTCAGGGGTTTGAAGATTGTGGACGGTATCCATCCAACTCTCGTAGTTACTCACAGTAAGGTCTTCTGGTTTCTCAATAGGGCAGTTATCTTCCTCATCATCATCAGTTTTGACCTCCGTGCCGAAAAAAGCAGTTTTAAATGGTCCCATCGCTAGTGTATAGAAAATTGGTGAGCACCTTCAGGTTTGACCTAGCGAAATTCTGATGTCCCCGATGCTCACTAAAGGGCAATTATCGAGAATACTTAATTGATTGACAAATCCTCAAGTCACTGTGCTCGTGTGGGAGAGACTCTAAAAGCTTCCGAAATAGGTACTGGAATAACCCTTGAGTAGTACGGGACCTGCGAGAGACGCTCCCTTGGGGTTCCGGGCCTTGGAGGAGCAACTGCGAGGAATAGTTCGGCAGCTGGCTGCTCTGAGGAAGTGAAAAGCGTGTCTCACGTGATCTCAATCCGTTTGTTCGACTGTTCCATTTTCTGTCGCCGGGGGGAGGCCCAGACCACCTCCCCCCTTGCCTTCATGAGCGGTTCGGGGTTCGAAAGGCTGAGATAGAGTCTCTCAAGCCGAAATGTGAGCGACATTCTACCTTCGGGGAGTAGCAGGACACCTAAAAGCTACTGCGAAAGCTGAGCAACCGGTCGCCACTACGAGCCCTTTTTTGTGAAGAATGGATACTTGTGATTGAGATCCCCAATCCGGCCACGGGATTGAGTTCCCGTGGACCAGGATTCATCCCCTCGAGACGACTGGCTGGGATAGGGCCCACTTATTCGGTTCTTGAAAGGTCATCTCGTCTCATCCACTCTATGACCGATAGCCATATGTGGATCTACGGCGACGACAGAAGCTGTCTTCTATTTGTGACCATCGTGAAGGTTGCTTATGGCCAGCGTCACTACCCCGGCCTCACGAGAGACGTCGCGACCGGACGTCAGCGTGTAGACGTTAAGGACGCGATGATTACGCTGAATAGTTCTTAGAATGAGTGAATAAGTGAATGGGAGCGGTAGTGAATCTGATTCTCTGAAGAGAAAGCTTAGTCATAAGTCTTCGCATTCCAGCTAGATGTTTCATCTGTGAAGTAGAACCCCCCTTGCACCAGAGTTGACCATCATATATACTGAATTGTACTTCCTATTTCTGTCGTATATAGATATCGTCTTTACCATATCATTGGCTACCATATCCGTACACTTATCGAGCTTGCTTTGAATTGTTGTGCGTATGACCGGCGTGGTAGTAGCCTAGGGGGAAGAGAAGGATTAGACTACCTAAGTTAGGCTTATGGCGTCCCTAGAATGCGCATGACAGGTTTATACTGAGCTCAACAGGAGGATTTTGCCGTAGGCCGTGCTCATCGAAGGGTTGGTTTGCAATTCCAATTAAAACAAAACCGCGGCATCGGTGGATTCGGTAGTTTCTACGCAAGGGAAACCCCAATACTCCGGGAGACAGAGTGGCCTTCTCTATATAGGGAATGCGCTGGAGAACAGGCTGTTGTATTTCGGCTTGTTAGCCCTTTGCGCGCAGCATACGTCCCGATGCATTATGCGGGTCCCATCATTCGAAGTGAACAAGCAGAGAGAGAGGTTGTTTTGGCCCTTAGTGGCTGGGACGCCTCTACACCAATGCTGCAGCGGTATACGGAGGTGCGTCAGCTCTCACCCTGAGGATCAAAACGTCCGATAAGGCCGAATAGGCTATATACGGACGCTAAAGATTCCCTTCTCTTGTGACGAGGAATACTTGGGAACGACATGGTCCCATCACTAACGTTAGATCCCGCTTCGTTGGCCTAGTGTAAAGTCTCGTGAGTACTAAGGAAAGGATGCTTCTGGCACACCGAATACTGGCCCACTTGATGGGGTCTGGTGGGGGATTATTTCATGGGGCCTGACGATGTTATGACGCCCTCGTTTTCTCTTTATCCCGTCGCTTGAAGGGAATAACGGGCACAGATGACGTCATTTGAAGAGGGAGCTGGCACTGAAGTCTTCACTTGAAGGGGGAGCTGGCACATGATCAAAGTCCAAATACCTGGGACTGCTCACAAGTCATGAAGTCTGACGGGACCATTAGCGCACCTGGTGGCCCTTGTCTGTACTATAAAGTAGATAGTAAATTTTCGGTTCTTGCGCAGGCGCCACTAGCACAGATGGCGTTACGTTATACGAAGTTGCTATTGGCCCCAGTAACATCACTTCTATATTTTCAAACTTGTTAGCATTTGCGAGTGATTCATTTCATCTTTCAAATTCTCAGTTCTATTTTAGAAGAGTAAGAGGTTAGAGAGAGCCTAAATTGACAATTTTTAAAAACGTTTTTGAGCAAAAAATTAGTAGTAAATATTTATAATATATATCCCTTCTACCGGCAAGTATCCCACCTTAATTTTTTTAATCTACCATTAATTTTTATATAACTTGTTATTTGATTTTTTTGATATTTTACAGTGGTTTTTTTTATTAATGATGTCTAGCAATAGAATTAACCCGCTGGCTTCTTCAAGTGAATCCAATGTAAGTATAATAAATTTTTTAATTAAATAAATTTGATATATTTCAAATTTGATTTCTTTTAAGCTCTCATCAGAATCTTCGACTCCTTCCATATTTAATAAAATGCTTGGAATGCGGGAATTATCTGATTCTGAGGTTCTTTAATAATTATTTTTTGGGTATTATGCATAAATTATTTGGATGTTAAAATAAATTCTTTTAGGACGTGTATGAATGTGCTAAAGAAACTTTCGCAGGAAGTAAGATGTCGAACATAGAGCATAATGAAGTCGATATTAATCAATGCATTTTATGTTGTTATCTAAATTATTAATCTTTATCTTTTTTCATTTTTAACATTGAAATAGTAAATGTCGGAAGACTCGTTTTAGACATGTGCGGAGTTCTCTCAAACAGAAAATGAATCATTGGTCTGTCAATTCTACGGCAAAACATTCGTCCTTCCATGTCATAGAACGGTTCATAAGACGTCGTGTAAAGGATTGATCAAACCTTGTAAAAACACAACTTCTGGAAGAAATAACCGTATGAACCGTCTAAATCATTACTTCTAGACTTGACGGAAGACTTCATTGAATACGAGACGGCTTTCGCAAATCGTTTGAAATCATATTTTCTAAAAAAAACACCAATGCCCAAGACGTAAATATTTTTTAAAATTCTATAAAACAGAGGGTAGCTAATAAATTAAATGAACAAAATTAATAAATTAATTAAATGATTACAACTCTATTAAGGTTAACATGTCTTTGGATTGTACAATGAAAGAATTGGTGAAGAAATTGATACTGCTTTCAAAACATCAAATGACGCAATATTTATCGGTTCAGACATTTATGATATTTGTGTAGAGATTAGTGAACGTTAATAGATAATTATTCAGATATCGTGAGATGCGGTCTGGTGTGATGTAGGTATCAGAAAAACATTTTCTTTACCGTGCCAACGTTTCGATCTTTTATTGAGATCATCTTCAGGGCCTGGGATTTACATAGTTTACATTTAGAAAATACATATAGGATGTGGAAAAGTGAATTTATACAATGGAAAATGTAAATCGCAGGCTGGGAATACAACGATGTATATCTCAAATCGGATGTTCTTTTGTTAAGTGACATCGCAGTTCTATCTCGAATTCGAAGCTAATAAACCGTTTCCTTCTGATACGACCGTATATTGTATACATAAATGACAGAATAGTAGATTATAATAAATAGAAAACGATGACGTCATAACATCGTCATGAAATAATCCCCCATCAAATGAACCAGTATTCACTGTGCCAGGACCATCCTTTCCTCACTACTCTCGTGCATGTTGATTTTCTTGGTGAGGTCGTTGCCCTCAAAGTCGAATTTGAAGATAAAGTTGACTGAGATTCCCAGGTTTCGTCAAAAAGAGCGATAAGGTTTTTTTTAAATTTTGACTTCTCTTGTAAAGCTTAAATGATTCCTTGATCACACGGCTGCATCAGTGACGTAGTGTTACCAGTAAGAAAATTAGTTTGATGTACTTAAAATTCAATTTTTCATTGTGAGGTGTGCAAACTGAGTCATATGCGAAGTGGTGAGTCTTACAATCGAATTTTTATCCTTATATCCATGTACAGTGTTATAAGAGGAGTCCACTGTATTTCATTGTATAGGTATTAAGAAAAGCATTACACTTGGCATAGAAGGATTGCGACAATTATGGTGCATTTTCAAAGTTCTTGTATCTATAACAACAACAAATCAATTGCAACAATGTTGTGAAACAGTAATAAGATAATAATATTCTGAACTTCCGGATCGAACGACGATCGTTGGATAGGCTAAAAGATATTAACTAGCCGAAAAAGGCAATAACAATGTATTTTGATAGCAGTGGGCGTGAGTAATGGTCAAGGAGCTGAATATTAAAATAAAACCGCTTCGATGTAATCCATTCAAAAGACTACAAAATAATTTTTTGAACGTGATCATAATCAGGAAAATATTAGGATAAACTGAAGAGTACATGTACGTAAGTAAGTACCTAAAAAAAGAAATATATTGTCCTAATATTTTTTTTGGGGGGGGGTGTACAACCACCAAGGGTCATGTCAACCCTTTATTACGTTATTACGTTTAAGAGAATCCCTCCGCGGGAAGAGGACCGAGGAACCAGCACACACCAGAAGGATGCACACAACAATACCTCAGCATGCCCAGCCCCACGCCCCATCCCCAGCAACAGGGACTCCCATGATACACATTGCCAGTTTATATTTTGTTGATGTAATCTAATCTGTAATGTAAAAACTGAAACAGCTTTATAAGTGTATCCTGATCGTCCCCTAAAAGTTCAGGCAGTGTATTTGGTAACGCGTACTTATTTCTGATGCTGTCATATAGGTGACATGATGTAAGCATATGCTTTATAGTCACAGTCTTATTGCATGTGTACAGATCGGTGGTGGCTGACGAGCCATCAGGTATCCCTTGGTGGCTCTACAGTGCACGATTCTCAGCCTAGTTAGGATTACTTATTCTTTTCTTCTAGCTCTGGACGAGGAAGGCGACATTCGAACATTGGATTTAATTTCCCGAAGCTAGTTATTTGTAACTTTTGCCATCGTGTCCACACTTTAATTTCTAAAGCAGAATTTCAGTCATTTCTTGTGATCTCGCTGATTTTGATGCCATTCACTGCAGCCTCTTTGGCAGCTCTGTTCGCTAGTTCGTTACCTGAAATGCCCAGGAATCAAAACAAAGATGACACTCTTTCCTCGCTGTGAAAGGCACCTCAGAGAATAAAGGGCATCCTGGACCACAAGGTTATTTGAGAATGGGTAGTTCAAGGCCTATAGGGCAGACATCGAATCAGTGCACACGGCCAGTGTATTGTTTGAGCAATCAACATTTAGGGATTTGGTTATTGCCGTCATTTCAGCTGTATAGTTCCTCGCTATTGAGTTTAACGAAAATAAATATTTTCTATTTCCAACTACACAAGCTGGTCCCTCCTCATGGGGGCCTTTAGAGTCATCCGAATATACATATGTTGCTGAGGGTAGCTTACTCTTGATGGTTAAGAATTCTTGTTTTTATATATATCGCTAGGAGTGTCATTTTTATTATGCATAGTCAGAAATAACATTACTTCTGATTTTGGTAGTAGCTAGGGAGGTATGACTGAACAAGTTTCTTTTGGAAAACATGGTATCATGAACTGTAACACTAGCAATATTCTAGTAGAAAAAGGAGTCGGCTTGATATTACGTTGTCTATTATGTTGAGGGTTACCTCCAGGAATAAGATAGTTAAGTGGGTGTGCAGGACAGGAAAAATATTTTAGATCTAACAAATTTCGTCGGTATTTTAAAGGAAGCATTGATGGGACTGGACCGAAATGCTCCTGTAGTTATTCTAAGTCCGGTGTTTTGTATAGGGTCAAGCATATGAATTTTCCTTGATGAGGCTGAGCCGTAAGCATTTGCACCAAACTCTAGACGTGATCGCACAAGAGTTTTGTACAAACATGTAAGCCCCTTGCGATCAGCTCCCCATGAACATGAGCTTACAGTCTTCATGGCATTCAGTCCTTGAGAACACTTGGATTTCAAAGTATTGAGGTGAGCAGTCCAGTTTAAATTCTTATCAAAGATAATTCCAAGATAAGGGGCTCGATCTACAAGTTTGATTGGGTTATTTGAAAAACAAAACTGGATAACTACTAGGTTGCCTTTTTGAGAATATAATTCCTGCTGACTTTTCAATAGAGACAATAAAACCATTTTTGCATAGCCACTGATGAATATCATTTAAACTAGCTTGCATGTCTTCTTGTAGCGATGTTATATTCTTTCCGTGAAAGTACAAACGCGTTTTGTATACCTAAAAATACCACTAATAATTTCTTTTTGATTTGGAATGAGTCACATATATCGTGTTCTAGATTTACAAGATTATCCCTTGTACTCCTGTTTCTTCTGACGCCGTTTTGCCATTCAGGTAGCAGCCCTCGACTCTCTAGATACCAATGCAGTCTGTCCGCAATCATCTTTTCAGTTAGTTTACACATGGAACAGGTTAAGGATATGAGTCGATAGTTTTTTGCCGGTTGTTTTTCTTTCCTAAGGATCGGTGTTGTGTACGCAGTCTTCCAGATGCTTGGAAACTCCCCATATCCATAGATCCTGTTAATAATTTTAAGTACGATTAATTATCCGAAGTTTTTAAATTTTTGATGAATGATATACAGGTGTCATCTGGGCCAGGAGAGTAACTTCGCGCGAATTTAGAGCAACCATGTATTCAGTTTCAGTGAATAGAAATATTTGATAAGCATTGATGTCACTATAAACCATGACGAATGTATTTGTAATATCAATATTCAGGGATAATCCCATTCCAAAAAACCATTTACGTAGGTCGGTCATTTACCAGATCAGAGCCGATATTACAGTACAGTTTTTAACTATTGAGTCAATATCATCAGCTAGTCTTGTATGATGGTTGATAATTTGGTATAAGTCATTTGTAAAAATAAAATAAAACAGCTGGTCCCCTAGGTGGGATTCAAAGAGGAACACCTGATTTCACGTCTTCAAATTTATGTCGAACTATTTGCTTCCTGCTTGATTGACAAAATTGTAGGAGTTGAGGATTTTTCTGAGAAATTGTCATTCTAATTAATTTAATAAGTACGAAAGTCAAATGCCTTGCATAAATCAATAAATGTAGCAATACAGACGAGACCCTACGCAATAACATTCATATTCGCTTCCTGAGTATTATTTTTTGATCTGAACCCAAAAGGGAATCACTGAAAAGTGGATTTTCCACAAAGTACGTTATGTTATGGTATTCAATCCTTCAACAATACTTTTGAAAATACTGGAAGTATTTATATTGACATGTAGCAACATCCTTTCGTGTCTATCTTTCAAACTTTATCCCTTAAAAGATACTAGGGTAATCAACATTATTAGGAATACAAATTGCGAAAATAAAACATACCAACAAAAAAAGTGGGTTAATTCCAAAAAAATATACCTACAAATACTAGTAAAATTTCAGGACAAATTTGAACGATAGTTATAAAAATTTAAAGAAATAACTGTAAAGATGATTATGTAAAACATTTTTCATATTTTAGTCGTCTCTCTACCTAATTACAAACAAAATAAATAAGGACCGCATTCAACAAAATCATTCACTGCAAAGATAACATGTACCTATTGAGGAATAAAATAAGTACTGGATATTGATAGTTGTTGATAAAAAATTTAAAACGCTTTAATTTATTTTTATGTTTTGACACCCAGCAAAAATCGTTTTATACTGGATACAAGAAAGGGTTTAATTGAATAATGGATTGAAGTAAAAAGTCCAAAAATACTAACCAAAATGTTGGAATATTTTCTAAAAAAATAACTATTGATATCAACTGTTGCTCATAAAGGAATATTGCAAGTATTTATCAAAAAAGTATTAAAAGCTTTTGTTTATATTTTTAGATGTTATAGGACCAGAAATAATTCGACAATATATATTTTTTCATATTATTTGAAGTAGCTAAATAAAGGAGTTTTCAAAATTTAATCCCAACATTTTTCGATACGACTTTAAAATACGCCAAGCTAAAGAATAAAGCAAATTTCGGCCCAAAGTAATTACCTAGTGTCCGTGAGCTGGTTGGGGACCCCTTGGGATGAAAACATTTCAACTTATTGGATGATGAATGGTAACATTTTGTTATCCAGCCGTACCAAGGGAGGGAGGTGATTGCGAGCTTAGTTCCAGCTTCCTTTCAACATTAGAATCAAGTTCACTGACCGTGCCAAACCTAGATTATCTTGAGATTCTGACAATCAACTGAAAAGACCTTGGTAGCGGAAGTTGAGAATCGACAAAAGCCTGGCTTTACCGCAAACGTTTTTACTTACTAAAAGTCTTTTTTAACGGTAGTTAAATTAAACCTCTCCAGTTAAGCATGGAATAGAATATGATTAATATAATTTTTTATATTGATTTTGAACATCAAACAACAATTTAAACTCTGTACCAATAATTTCGTCCGGTAAAATAGATCGCATCAGTTACGCCACATGTGTATTTCTAATCTGGGGAAGAAGTCAAATTTCCGCTTGTCTCAAATATCATGAGATGGATTTATGAAAGGGAGGGATAGAACGGATAGTTGACGACAATAGATTATGATATATTTTTCATTATTTTACCATTAGTCTCTTTTGTATCAAAGATAGAGGACTTTGCCGGCTGCCCAATTGCATGAAAGACAACAGATGTTTTTCATCGTTACGATATCACCAGCCAGGAAAAAACTACCCATCCCTATTAAGCCTAAACCTCGTATTAATTTCGATACGGTTATATTAATTCACACATCTGCTCCAAGTGTAGGTTTACTTGAAATATTTAGCATTATCTTTTCCATAGCGGCCACTAGAAAAAAAGACGCTGTTTTAGGTGTTAACAGTAAATTAATGCAATGGCACATATCGAATATAATTTATGAAGTAATAAATTACAATTTTTAATTTTTAAGGTCAACAAAAAGAATAAAACACTTCTTTATTAATGATGCAATAAAGTTTTTTTCCATTAAGACACATAATTCTTCATGACAGCTTACTTTTCCACTTACTTCAATTTAAACTTTGTTTGCACTGCTTAATCTACTTTCGGGAAAAAATAGTTCCACTCACAGCATTTTTAGGAGGCATAAATTAATTGTTTATACCATAATATAAATTTTACATTCGCAGTAAATAATGTTGGTTGTTTAAACTTTGTAAATACTGTTCATAACAAATAACCTAATTACCTAGAACAACAGACACCTACCAGCAGATGCGTCTAATCCATAAAACTGCTAGATTCGTTTTAGATACCTATTCCGATGAGTTTCTGCTGTTGTGTTGTTAATTATATTTCACTACTAAACCTGTCAATTTTCACTGAAAACCCCGCGATTTGGAATATCATGAAGGAAGCAGGAGTAGGGATTCGGCAAGCACTGCAGCCTTTGGCTTAATGTACTTTTCTTAGTTCCTTTGTTTAATTACACTGACTCGTTCCTTAGACTAAGTAGTTCGCCATTACTGAAATTCGTTTTCCCCGGTCTTCTCGGTACCTTGTTATATTGGTGGCAGTTTCTTCCACCTCAAAATAGGGGTCGTCATCCTTGTATATACCATATTATGTAGGTATTTTCTCATATGCCAGTGACTAGTTATAGTTCACCGAGGTTTACCCTGTCTAGGTGAAGGCATGCGTTTTCCAATTTAGAAAAGATTTATTTAATCATGGGTTTGATGGGTATGGCATCTCTAGAGTTCATTAATTTCTCCCTTTGTTTCGTTAGGTTTACGTTGATCTTGTTATCCCAATTATACGTCCTGGATCTATATATAGTCGTGCGGATTTTTTAGGGTCATTTTAAGTTTGATTTTATTGTTTCTGGAGCCTCTGGATTTGGTCCAATGTTTGTGTATGTGAACTAGCTCTGAGAGGTAGAAGTCAATTATAGGATCAAATGTAGCTTCTGGACTTGCAAATAGTCTCTGACCAATTCACCTGCTTTTCACTGCCCAGATCTTCTTTGTCTTCTGGCACCCAAGATATTGTCAAATTGCTGCCTTTTCCCACGTTTTCGCAACTTTGGATGCATTCACTGACTATTTATAGTGAATTTATTACACCCTTATGCTCGTAGTACTGCTTGGATTTGATTTTTTTTTTTTGAGCTTGCAGATGATCTTGCAGGCCCCAGGTCAGTCTATGTGCTTATTCGTTACTAAAATTCCCCGAGCCCTAGTTTTTGAATAGAATCTAATGCTTTTAGCACTGCTGCTATGGGATCTTAAAGTACTTTTTGTTATTGTAATTTCCTGTAATCTTTTCTTTGCGAGCATATTTCAGTTTAACAGGCCGTGTAATTCCATTATGAGTTTAGTAACAATAATTCTTTATTAAAATAATGGCTGTACGACTTAGAACTTATAAAGAGAAGTCCTCGTAAATATGAAGTAATCTGTACGAAATGCTTGTAACATTTATCAGTTTATTCCCTATATGTGTAATATAGGTGGCCTAATTTGCCTGGGTTAACTATATTTATTTTCTTTTAATTTGCTTTTAAATTATTAAAATTCTTTTAAAACATTTCTGGTATTATAATCCTGCCCTCATTCACTCCTTGAATTTGTTAATTATAATTTTTTCAGATATAGTATTAATTATTATAGTGTTTGGGTGATGAACTCTCCTACCTACATAACTAATAATCAAAACTAAGATCAGTTTGAACTCAATTTTACCATTAATAAACTCAACTCAGGTTTTAAGTTCAATGTTTAGTAAATACGTTTAATATAACATTTATTCCTATAATATTTTATAAAATATCATTAAAAATTACTATCATTTATAGAAAACTGTTTAACAAATATAAAGTGGTCCCTAAGTATATAGTTGGCGAAAAATAAACCCCTCTATTTCCGATATTTTCCGAAATTAGGTTCGGGCTTCTGCAAGGTACCACGACATAAAAAGGAAACATAAAGACCATGATCAGATCAGCGATGCTAGGCCACTCAGAATTCTGGTTCCATAAAATAGTAGAGACTAAATAATTCAATGCTATATTTTCAGATCTGAACATTCAATTTTCTCTCACAGTTGGGTTATATCACAGCATATTTTACAAGATCGCATGGAAGGGGAGAAATCAGTGAAACTAAGTGAATATATTTTAACCGATTATTACACAATTTTCTATTTATTGCACACTCGCTTTATTGTAGTGAATGATCATGTGATTTATATATGTATGTATATAGTCTGTACCAATTATATATAATTTATATAGTCGTGGAAAAGGATAAATTATTCAACTAGTTCCTAGACTAACCAACTTTAGAAAAATGAAGAGCGAAATTCAGGCTAAAATTTTTTTGTATATTAATATTCAATTTTATACCGATGAGTACATATAGAATCATACATAAATATAAAAGTACATTACATGAAAAACACAACTTTTACATAACAATTAAAGCCCTGATCGTCTCTATTATATTGAATTATAATTTTTAAGGTTCATCCTACAACCATACCAGAAAGAATTATACAAATTCAAGGGGTAAAATGCGTGCAGGATAATAAAACCAGAAATGTGAATAATTCAAAAGCAAATTAAAAGAAAATAAATATAGTATACATAGGCGAATTAGGGGATCAGTATTAGATAAAGTTTTCATTTCAGGTCAGGGTAGTAACCTGTGACAGAAAGGATGTGAAATTACATAAAAGTATTTAGACTGTTGAAGAAGAGAGATAGCGTGTGAGGGAGCGGGGAAAGGGAGAGGGAAATGGGGAAGAGAGAGAAAAAGATAATCCCAGTCGGATGTTATCCCTCGGCCCGGGCCAGGCTCGTAGGCTTGGCAACCTAGCACTTCCTCATAATTCCAGCCGATACGCCCGGCAGGTCTGCCGGTTCGCCCCCTTATTAACAAAAACCACTGACTTTTCAAAGCTAGGCTATTTGCTGAACGGTCTTTGGACATAGATGTTTGCTGAGATCCTAGTCCGAGGCAGTGTTCCCTGCTATGCACGATTTATCATTTGCGAAAAATAATATGAACTAACAAAAACCATAGTTTATGAGATTTCCTCTTGGGTCTGCAAGGTTTTTTAGTCTACAAAAAATCGAGCATTGTAGATCGTCAGAACCAGAAACACGGCTGTCAGGCCATATAATCAGAAACGATTAATATACATAAAATTTGAAATTTTGTGAAAAATTAGTTTTTAGATATTCTATCTCTCTCACTCTCTCTCTCTCTCTCTCTCTCTCTCTCTCTCTCTCTCCCCTCTCTTCCTCACCCCCAAAAAATACAAATCAGCTTTCACTTTGCACAATTGATCGTTTTGTTAATGCTATAAATGTAAGACATCCACGCTAATCAAATTTAAGTATCACTACAAGTAAGCACAGCATTCCAATAATAACTTTCGATAATTACTTTCTTAGATTGATAATTTGATAGCTTTTTGATCAATGTAGAATTTGATCGTTGCCGATCATTTTGGTCTGCCAATCCTCGTTGAGGACATGTCAGACGCGTTTCGGCATGGGGAATCTTTAAGAGAATGAACGTGCTTCTCTTTATAGTTAAACGCACTGAAGATCCTGACCAACGAGACAGGTAGACCAAAATTATCCTCAATTACCTAAATACTGGTTCATCACCACGCAGACAACACAGAATTTGACAGTTACTAATTTATTTTAAACACATACACAATAGATAGGTTGAGATGGGGTGCCCGAGCGGATCGAAGTCTCAATTAGCCAAGATAGCTATAGCCTATATAAAGTCTACTGTAGATATAAAAAGGCGCTTTCGTCGAACCAAACTTCCTGAAGACCACTCTTCCTTCCGAGCCCTTCGCAATAAAACCCAATCCGATATCCGTCGGGTCAAAGCCCTGCATTACCAAGATGCTCTCTCCAGCAGTCCTAATCCTCGAGCAAAATGGAAGTTCCTTCGTAGCATTGGCTTATGTCGCCCACCCAACTCACCATCTTCCTTTCCTGTTTCCCCTAAAGAAATAAATTCCCACTTTGTCTCGCCCAACTCTTCTTCATCAATGCCTGTCCCCATAACCGCTCCCTCCGGACCCTGATTCAGTCCGTCCAACTTCTATTTCTCCTATTTCTTTTTCCACCAGCACCATCCGTTGGTTCCAGTCCTACCTTACCAATCACCATCAAGCTGTTTCCCCTTCCCAATGGACTTACTTCTTCCTTCCTCCCTCTAAAATCTGGCGTGCCCCAAGGCTCTAGCATTTCTCCTATCCTTTTTTCCATTTATAACAATGATCTTCCCGCCTCCATCCAGTCATGTAATATTACCTATATGGCGAAGATTAACTAATTGAAAGAAGTTATTTGGTCGTCCATCGGCCCACGAAATATAATAGATACACTATATGTGTAGTATTTAGGTGACCCTGAATTAATGATTATTTAAACGTCGTTAGACCGCTTCTCAGTATCTCTAAATTATAGACAATTATTTATTAGTACGACAATTATCATTTCCAACCCTACCAGGGAATCTTCAAAGATGATTGAAGGGAAAGTGGCCTAGCAAAATGAGACCTACTCATTGAGTAAAAAATTCAGTATGAATAAGTTCTTCCTAGTGCAATTTTCCAAGAGACTCAAATGACAAATTGTGCATAATGAACATATTTACATAATGTAATATTTGTAGTTGTAAACATTAAATTCTTGAAACCGTTAATTTTTGTTTTTCGCGGTTACTTCCCGGTGAAAAACATTAATTACATACCCTAAAGAAAGTCCTCATCTATAAGGACAGCATTTTAAAAAGGTATGACTGCCAGCTGCCAGGATGAAAAGGCCCATGTCAGCTGTTCAATAAAGTTCCCTTCACTGGACTTGTGCTAACAATTCTTACACATTTCTCCTCTGTTATACCATAATATGGAAACATATAGTTTGAAGGATTGTCCAATCGATTTTGTCAAACTCAAACTCGACGGATTAATTTTTGCCCAGTTAGCAAACATTAGGGTTTGCTTTTAAAAACGGATAAAGGGAAGAAAAGAATTATTTTTATTTTATTTATTTACAGTCCAAACAGGTCAGGTAGCCCGGTACAACAAAACAATCATTATGATATAAAATATTTAAAAAGGATATAAACTAATAGCAATAAAAATAACAGCAAAGTTTATTATTTGTAGAGGGATCCTTCATGTTGATCCTGTTAAAAACCTTGACATGTTTATGAACCCACGGCGTTTTTATATGTTTTGCAATTTTTCCCTTCTTAACTGTTACGCTTATTCCTTAACGTTTCATAAATTAGACTTAGGATTGCCCTTTTTTAACTCAAACCAGCAACAGTGTGTTTATTTACACTTTTTTGAAGTTGGTAAAGTCGTGTAAATGAAAAATAACCCTAAGGTCAAAAGCTAACGAACCCATTGTATTTATGTTTTAAATAATTAATTTATAAACTTTAATGAAAGTCTAGCTTTATATTATATTTATAAGACATATTAATATATCCGTTTGTCTTATAATTTCAGACATCAAACTGTCGATTTATCAAATTTGTTAAATCATCAAATTGTATTTTTGTTTTAAATAATTAATTTATAAACTTGAATAAATGTCTAGCTTGTGGAATACAATTTATTTATAAGACATACCGATATATCACTTTATATTATAATTTCAGACATATTACTATTTATCAGATTTGAAACATCTGAAATCAATCGTCACTATCACTATCGAAATAGTGCAGATCAATCATTCCAGAAAAGGTACTCAAAAAATTCAAAATTTAAAGATTATAATAAATACGATTGCATTTTAACGACAACCGTATTGCCTAAACCCCCTGAATCCCAGTATAGTAATCCTGAGCATTATATTAATCACTTCTAATTACTTCGAACCTATATGAGAAACAAATATTAATTTAAAAGTAATAATTATACCATTTAAAGAATATTAAACCTATTTATCTGACAATATTTAATTTAATCCTATGCATACATTGTTTGATAAATTGAATTGCAGCTGATGTATTGCTGGATATTATTAGAAGAGTGGAAATTCCAAATTTTCTAACTGCCTTCGGGGTTTTTTCTGACTACGTAAGTCAAATGGTAACTCAAAAACTTTATTGAAGTATAGTTTATTGGAAATATAGGAGTATATTCTTTCGGAGCTAGTACAGCAAAAAAATTGAACCGTGGTACATAGAACTATTTGAATGAAATTATATTGATACATAGAACATGGTATATCTAAATAATCCAACAGATCAAATCAACGTATAAGGATAAAATAAATTTTTAATTATTTAACATGCTTTGATAATCCAATAAGGCAAAGAAATTTTTTTTCTTACAACCGACAGTAATGGCTTCTGAATCAACTATCAACTAAGACTAGCAAACGGTTTTAATATCATCATGTTTAGCCCCTTTGGTTAGAAAATTAACACTATTCCACAAGTCTGAAGTCCATATTGAATATGGGCTTATACTGGATAAAACCAGGATCATTATCGGAAACTTGTAACATAGAAGCCTTTGAAATTGGAAAACTCATTTTAATATAGAGTTACAGGCATGTTTTATGTCTAGAAAGTACGAATATTTCAGGTCAACTAACTGATACGCCATGGCAAATAGAACCTCTGGAAAAATATTCCAAACTTAGACCAGGCTCATATTTCAGGACCGTAAGAAACCATTTTTAAAGAAGTTTAAAGTTTGGCACTTAGAACAATATTAAGGTTATTGGCGATGGCACATAGAACATATTAAGAAAAAATCTGTTTTGAGGAAATTGGTAGTTAAAACGTTTGAAATTTCTACTCTTCAATAGATCAGTAAGGTTCGTCAAACTTAAATATTGAACTTAATTTCTGAAAATATCATAGCTTTTATGGAGAAAAATATACGGTGATAAAAGCAGTTTTCCATTTCTCAAGATTACTGCAGTTTCTCGCTGAGGGGAAACCTTAAAAGGAGGATAAAAAGAGTGTGAGTGAGTGAAAGGTTAGACCAACGGGTGAGGGAAGTGAGAGAAGCCTTCAAAAAACATATTGATTTGCGTTGAAACCCCTATACTAAGTTCAAAGTTACTGAATGTTTTTTGGACGAGGGTTAGGGTGGAAAATAAAAATTTTGCATCCAAATCGACCAATCGCATTATTTGCCATGTACGTGTATTCGTAATTCACCGATTAATTGGCATTCTAATTAAATATGAGTATGTTTTTCCAACTACAATTAAATCTCAATGAAGATCGAAACGTTGGCACGATAAGGAAAATGTTTTTCTGAAACCCACGTCACACCATACTGCATCTCACGACTTCTGAATAATCATCGACTAACGCACTAATCACCACACAATACTACAATCAAAATTAAATCTAGACTTGATATCCTTCTGATAAACGTATACTTTTTAAAAAACAAACATATTGTAACCTTGTTTTCTAATTCAGCTCTAGCAAGATATTGAAATACATAATTTGTAGCGAATTAAACGAAAATATTTTTTTAGCAAAGAAAAGTTGATATTTTTTTACCTCGCTACAAATATCGGAACATAGGTGTTTGTAAAAAATTCTCTCAACTTGTTCTCCTTTCGATTATTGTAGAAAATTTTAAAAATGGAGTTGAAACGATTCTATCTATCTACCATAAACTTCACAGGGATTTTGAATCATGTTGTCTATTCGTAATGATACAATTTTATCATCCGTAAATAAATTAGAAACAGAGATACAAAATAAAACTTATGAGATATTTTTGTTTGTCATCCTCATTTTTCTCATTTACAATAATTAATGGAATAATTTAAACGTTCTTGGCAAAGCCCGTTGGTAGAAAAATCCATGTGCCTAACGGTTATGATAGCTTATTTTTATGTAAGGCTTTTTTTTTAATGAAAACGTTGTGCCATGAGCGATATTCGAACACACGACCTTCGGCTAAATACGTGGCTGCTCAACCACTTCAGCTATCGTGACTTCAATCTCCTCGGACATCAGCTTTCCATCTCAATCTACATTTCGAATCTTCCCTCCTTTTTGCCATTTTTCAAATTAATGTCTTGTAATCAGGCTTCGATCGGTCAGTCACTAAAGGTTTTCTAACAAACTAAGTAGTTTCTACCCTTGATCGTCTCTAACCACCGCAATAGGACTTAATATATAAAGGAAGGCGCCCTTTTCCCGACATATATGAGCATTGAAAAAAGATTTTAAAAAATCAATTTTTTTGCCGTCTTTACTGGAAGCGTCCTTTCGTTTTATACATTTGTGTCACCAAGTCTTTACACGTCAATATGCCAATTCTAAGAGCAGTGTGCCATAGAGAGAAACAATTAAATTTTGCTAAGCAAATTAAGTGGAGGCTCTAACCTTGAGTGTTGGAAGGGTCATTAATGATTACTAATGTTTGAACTATAATCTAAAATTGTATTTACTGGAACAAAGCCATAACAGGTTGTATTTCGGTTGTATATCACTTTGTTTTTAGTAAAGGTTTGTTTTCCTTTCACGGTCGTTGTGTTTTGATGACCCATTTTTATTTAATTTACCCAGCGATAGCGTAATAGTGACCAAAATGTAAAATATTCTTAAATTTGAGGAATATCGCCTTGAATGTCTAACAAATCTAATCTGATTTGAATCTAAACATAGTTGGTTCTGAAATGTATTTAGTGTTTTCTTAATTGTTATTTTTATTGGTGGCTCTTGAGAGAAGTCAACCTGTCAACACTTTGTAGAGAAATGCATTTTTCGTAAATAGCACAGCAGGAACAAGAGGCAAAACGACTGTTAAAACGTAACCAGTCCTATCACTTATCGGCCGTAAATCTAAAAGTTTGATGGGAAGTAGCATTCTTCACGACTAGGAAAACAACATATGGAGGGAAAGGGAATAAAGGAAATTGCCTTCATTACTTTTTACCGAGGGCAAGGGTGGCAACAGGATGGCAAGGGGGGGGGGTAAGAATGGGGCAGAGTTAAAAGGAGAAGCAGTTCCCGGTAAACGTAATGATCCAGTAATTCCTAATAACATCCTTGATCTGTTGAATGTAAAGTGTGGGCAGGTTTACGTTCTGTTATTATAGTGGGCCGGCGCAACGGCGATCACGGCGCGTAGAGGGGCAGGCCATGGCGCCCTTGAACTTGGCCAGGAGAGAGATGGAAAATGAAACGGGGAAACGCAACACAGTTCGGAGGGGGATTGATAAAAGCTGTGGAAGGTGGAATAGCAGTTACGACGAGGGGGAGTCTGGTGGGAGATCGTCGAGATGTTGCGTAACTACGCAAAACGCTGCATGGTATCGGTGTTCGTTCGTTGAGCATCTCTCCGACCCGATCGATCACTGAGAATGGTCCCCGGGGATGTATACAAACAAATGAGCAGGCAAACTATACGACGATTATGTCTTCACTAGACCGAATTTTAAAATAAAGAACCCTTTTCGAAAAGTCACAAAATAACATCCCAATAAGAATGTAAAACATACTTGCACGATATTGTATAATTCATCGACTTTTCACAGCATAAACAATAACCCCCTCGTGACCTCAAATATTGTTGCGTAATTTCGCAAAACTTTGCCCCATGAAACTTCTTATATGACAATAGATATTGAGAATTGATGTAATGATATATACTTAATGGAAAACTTATACAATTTATATATATAACTCTGTATAGCTTCTTAATATTATATGAGCTATATAATTATATATGTTTGTGCAGCTTTCTTACTTACTCTAGTTAATAATCTAATTACAGAATTACCAGAAAATACCGTATATCATTTATGTTCAAAATAAACAAAAACAAAGTAAATTAAAGTCTAGATTTAAAGTAGAGAAGGGGGCCGTGGTAGCCGAGCGGTTAGCATGAGAGACTCTCGGCTCGTAGACCCCACCTTGCAGTCGTCGGTCCGATTCCCGCAGTAGTCTCTGGCCTTTTTTTCACGATCCCCCCCCCAAAAAAAAACAACATATTAATAATAAAAACATACGCATACGATACATCGTCTGTGGCTAATATGCAAAGTACATAACGCTATATATATTTTAAAAAACACACACACACAGAGGGAACATCAAATCAAAAAACACTATTTTAAAAACGGCTATAATACTACAATCTCACCATAATACGAAGTTTAATGTTCAGGACCGAGGAAGTTATTAACGGACTAGTTACAGTAATAAAATTTATAACAGGAAACTTAGATTACACGGACAATGTAAAATTTGAAACTTAATTTTTCACATTGAGGATTGCACCTGGTAACATTCAAAATCAAATAAAATCAATGTATTCTTTAAACAACGAACTAATAAATAATTTTAATAAAACTATACAAACCATTCAATCGAGTGGTCTAGATATTGAGAGAGAGAGAGAGAGAGAGAGAGAGAGAGAGAAATGTCAACATATAAACCATAAAAAATTGTTATACTTTAAAATGGACTTCATAAGGTATGTAAAAAGTGAATAATATGATGTGTTCCCATTGTCAACCCGAATTAAGATTCGGATTGGACAAAATGTATACGACATATGCTATAAAGGTAAACGTGCTACTTTAAGATTAGGAAATACTTGTGTTATTGGTGCTAATATTTAATTTTTCCTTTTAATAAATGATTTTGGTATGGAAATTTGATGGAATTTGTTCAACTTTACTTCGTTTCAACAATGAAAAAATAAAGTCAGAGTATTAAATTACTGCATAAATGAAAAGTTATTTAGTTATGGGAGGTTTAAAGAAAAATTAAAAATAGACATAAAACGTTTATAAAAGTTATACCTTTTCCAAACTTTTAAATCCGTTCTGTATCTCGCAAGTAGTCCCATTTAATTTTTATTAATCACATCAACGAGAGAAGTTTTAACAATGAACTATTAAATAATATAGCTATCGCGTGATATTAAATTCGATATTTTTAACCGTATGTAATCACTGCCCATTGATTGGATTTGAGCTTAAAAAAATTTAGACCTCGTTAAAATCTCTCAAAACATTGATTGATGTCAATTCATTGATGTCAATAAATCAATAGGTTTTCATAAAATTTTAAATATAAGGGATTAAAAACATAAAAAAAAATACAAATCTGCTTTTGTATAATATATAATCGCACCTTACGAGTTTTCCCTTTTTTTTGCCATATTTCAAATGTCGTGTAATCGGTTTGGATTCTCGACGACAATTGAAATGGTGACGGAGAGCTCTACGAGCAGCGAAATAGCCGAAGGTCTTGGGTTCGAATCCCTCTCGTGCCATTAATCTTTTTTCATCTCAACTAAAAACCGTAATTAATTGTCATATTGGTCATTGGTCCACGAAAATGGAGAAGCAAAATATAATTTATAAATCAAAGAAGTAAAACGTAAACATATTTTATCTATTTTGGCTGAAAAGTCTGCTCTTACGCTCTGCTCAACGTCCTCAACTAAATTTAATTCTGTAAACTAAAATAATAATAATTATCCAGATATCGTGAAATGCGGTTTGATGAGATGTTGTGTGACGCTACAGCCTCACACGTCACCCGTCTAGACACACTCCTGAGGAGGTAATGGAGGATTGTGGGAATCATAAGGCCAGTGTATTCCCGGAAGTGTAACGGTGAAGAGGTGCCGACTGATTACTTGGTGTATCGAAGCCCAAAGACGGCCAGATAAGTAGAGGCCTGACCAAAGAGCGTCAATTATTGTTATGTTAATTGTTTATAAGATACTGTTTCATTTTAATTTTATGTTCGATAGTCCCAGAGTGGCATAAGAGTTCCTTTTAATTTTCCTGTATATGTATTTTTTTTTAATAAATCTTGTTTTAATTTTATTCAAAACAATTAACCTATTTTTCATTCCTCCCCAACCTAAATTTGGGGGAAAACTAAGAGTAAGTCATAACTGGCTTGCTTAGGTATGATCACCGTTTGGTCGATCATCACAGTAGTATCAGAAAAACATTTTCTTTATCGTGCCAACGTTTCGATGTTTTATAGAGATCGTCTTAAGGGCTCAAAGTGTTTGTCTTCTGTGTAATTGTGCCATTCTTACGTGTCGTGTTGAGAGTGACTCTGAACCCTGGAGAGATCTCCTCAATAAAAGATCGAAATGTTGATGATTGAGATCAGTCACACTCAACACGACACGCAAGAATGGCACAATTACCCAGAAGACAAACACTTTGAGCCCTGAAGATGATCTCAATAAAAGATCAAAATGTTGGCACGATAAAGAAAATGTTTTTCTGATACCTACATCATACCAGACCGCATCTCACGATATCTGAATAATTATCGATTAACGGTCACTAATCTCTACACATAATATAATAATGTGGATTTTATCAAACTACAACTTTTATAAATGTTGGAATTATTAATAAGTTACGTTCCATTTAAATATAGCTTAGGATCAATGTTTCTACATTGTTATTCCTTACCACCTCGTTAAGTTAATTCATGAAGAAAAAATGTATTTATTTCAAATGATGCAATTGTTATAAGAAAGGGTCGTGGGCCGACGAACTTCGTTGTTTTTCACAACGGTTTTGTTCAAAATAAAATTTTAGGGTTTGGAAGACACGAAGATGCATTTGTACGAATACTGTAACGTTCGTCGATAACATGATCAATCATGACGTACCGGAAACAGTACAATTCTAACTGAATATTCATATCGTTGCTTTCCCAGATAGTTTATCGTATGGTTTAATAAATTCAGGTGCGTATAACATTTAATTTGTAGAACTTGGAATTTCTATCTTTAATCTTGAAATATATATTGTAATTTAAAATTTTACGAATACATTTTTTTAAGGAACAATGGAATCAATCGTTCTGCACAAGAGGCCTGAACATGATCAGGGTTGGTTTTGCCGAATCGCGCAATATTTTAAGCCTTTTTATACTCAAGTGTATTATTTATAAGTGGTGTGAAATTTTAAGACAGAATTTGTTTATTCAACCCAGTTTAATTAATGCCTTTTTTAAACAAAATTTTAAGACATGTTTGTTGGATTTTCCCATTTAGTACCATACAAATGGCAGTGTCAAATTACCAGATATATGCTTCATTAATATAAAGTCTACAGTCTAAACTATCGACAAAAAACAAACTCACAATCTACAAAACACTTCTACAACCGATTTGGACGTACGGAATAGAACTGTGGGGAACCGCTAAGCCTTCCAATATCCAACGTCTCCAATCCTTTCTATCTAAAGTCCTCAGATCCATTATAAATGCTCCCTATTACGTCTCAAACGCTACCCTCCACAAAGATCTCCAAATTCCTTATATCCAAAAATTTATTGCCCAAAAATTTACCTATTTCCACAAAAAACTTTCCCACCATCTAAATAGCCTTGCCCAAAACCCATCCCCCTACAACCCTATAAGGCGTCTTAAGAGGAAATGGCCCCGCGACCTCCTTTCTGAGTAAACCTACAAAAACATAAACAAAGAGAACAGGGAGGATAACACAGATTATTTTCTCCCCTCAATGTAAATATTTGTACATAAATTCACGACCCGCAAATTACACAGTGTAAATAATAATTACAGATTGTAATAAAAATAAAAATTTTTAAAAATTAATGAAAAGTATACGCAGTGTTCTACATCTTACGTCCGGATATTACCGTATTCTTGTTGATTCCTCAGGGTAGCGACGTTCTCGCCCCTATATATTAAAACACCACAAAATATTGGGTTGTCCGGAAAATAATGCAGGATTTTAAGTTTTCATTAAAAAAAATCTATATAAAATATTCTGTTTACGTTTACAGGATTACTCATTTGTATGAATGTCAACACTTATTAATCCTCTTCCAAATGATATTGTTTGTTTACCTCTGTAGCATTCCGCTACTTGGAAATAATTCAGTCATCCTTATAATGTCAAAGCGAGAATTTCGTACGATTTTCTTTTACGAGTTTAAACTCGGCCGAAGCGGAGCCCAAACGGCTAGAAACATTAACCAAGTCTCGGGCGAGGGTTGTGTTAATGAGTGCACTGTGCAAAGGTGGTTTAAAAAATTTCGGGAGGGAGATTTCAGCCTTGAAGATGAAGAAGGTCGTGGAAGGCCTTCCTCTCTTAATGATGATGTTCTGCGATCAGTGGTGGAAGAAAACCCCAAAACAACTGTTCGAGAACTTGCAGAGCAACTCAAAGTCAGTAAAACGACCGTCGCTGACCACCTCTTTGGTCAATCGGAAAGGGCCCATTTTGTTGCATGACAACGCTCGACCACATGTGTCACGTGTAACGTCACAAAAATTATTGGAGCTTGGCTATGAAACTTTGCCTCACCCACCCTACTCTCCGGACCTCTCGCCTACTGACTACCATTTTTTTAGAC
>CM077104.1:178133-196657 GCA_039619505.1 Cimex hemipterus | reverse complement strand
AAGAGAGAGAGAGAGAGAGAGAGAGAGAGAGAGAGAGAGTGAGAGAGAGGGAAGAGAGGGAGAACAAAAACGAGGGAGGTGGAGAGTAGAATCGAGAAAGGGAGAGAAATGAAGGAAAGGAAGTAAGAGAGTAGAGAGAAAGAGAAAGGAGACAAGGAACGGGAAAGAGAGGGGAAGGATGAAGGAGATTGAGAGAGATTTTATGGGAGGGGGGAGAAAAAGCTGAAGAAAGAAAAAGAGATACATAGGCGGGGAGAACAAAAAAAAGGAGAGAAAGAGAGAAAAATGGGTTAAATGAGGATGGATGGGAGAGAACAAGAGATAGAGAGAAAGAAAATAAGAGAGTGAGAGTGACAGACAGATATATTTCCACAAGGAACGCAATTTAGGCGAAATGCACACTATGTGAGAGGCAACGTTCAGCCATTCACTGAAGCTGACGCAAGGGTAAATACGATCTCTCTCTCTCTCTCTCTCTCTCTCTCTCTCTCTCTCTCTCTCTCTCCCACCCTATGCACTATGCAAACGTGTACAGTTGTGGTTTTTTGGTCTGATATTTTTTTTCAATAATTCACTATTATCGTGGTCCGCTCAACCAATTAATAAATGCCAATTAATTAAGGTTCTTAGTTGAGATGAATAAAGTCAATGGAACTCGCAATGGCTAACTCCATTTAGCTTTAAGAAAATAATAAACAAGTCCTACATGCCAAAATGATCGGAAACGACCAAATTACAAATAAGAAAGTGCCTTGTTTAAATCACATACCCTTTTCATTCGCAGAAAATGATACAGATAAACTCCCCCATGGGAGAGAGTCGTTCCGAAAGGTATTTTTCAATGAACTCACAATGAATTAAGAATAAACAATGATTTAAGTCTAAAACATTTTTGTTTTTAAAGATTCCTCGATGAAAATCCAGCCATCTCGTAACTCGAGCTTGACGGACTTGATAAAATCCCCTTTCTCGTTTACATCCTTATTTGACGGCTGGGGATGTATTAACAGGCCCGGACGAAACATAATCGCCTGTAAAGATATGCAGGGAAAGCATCGACTTGATTTATGGGAAGCGATTGATGTTACGTGGCTGTAATCACACTCAGCAATAATAAATCAATAAGCAGAAGCATCAACATGAAAAAATGAAGGTAACAACCTGCCTAAACTAGTAAATTATTTTTTAAAAACACACACGCAGAAAACATAGAAAAATTGAAAACACAACAAGAAAAAATCAACATTCACAATACTAACAAGAAATTATAAGGATTTACCCCCCCCCCGCCACTTGGAAAACAGTTGCAAAACCGAACAACTATCAATCTGGCCAAGCTAATTTATTAAAGCAGCCGCCAACTTAACCACCCCGTCCAATTAAACCAACTTTACTGACTTTTAAACATTCATTTGAAGACGACCAACAGAAAACACGATATTAATAGAAATACTGAAACTTTGTAATTGAGACCCGGAAATTTTTTTGGTCAGAAGTAAAAGGAAGTCTTTTTTTAAATTAAGTAATGTAAGATGTTCAAATATTACAATCTACATTGATCCTAAAATTAGAACGTTCTAGCCGACATTCGACGATAGACGTGCGAAAAGTACAGTTCAAATATTTCTCCATATACTGTAATAATTTTCTAACTTATCACTAATTTTAAATGAGAAGAGATTCTACAACCATACCTACAAATAGAAGGCGGAAATACCCTGTCATAAACAATGTGTATATCATGTCTCACGATTTAGAGAAAAACAAAAAAGTCATTTTTTGCTTCACTCGTCCATTCACTTTGCTCCGCTCAGTTTTCACAATCTTATATCAGTATATCATTTGCTAGGAAATTCTTTTATATGCAAGCAATTCAATTCGCTGGTTATCGGCCAACAACCCATTGATGAGTTCATCGCCCCAAAAGATGACAAGAATCAAGGATAGATCAAAATGATCTGTAAAGAACAAGTTACAGATTTTTAATTCTTCTCTTCTTTGATCTTGGTTGTTCACTTGCTTTAAGATCTTTTTACGTGTATTTTCAGGAACTTACACCCGTTTCAAAATATCGTTTTGCCCCCGAAATCGATATGGGCATAATAAAAGGATATTTTGAAATAGTTGTAATTTCCTGACAAAACACCTAAAAAGATCTTAAAATTACTGATTCGACACCCCGCAGACCATAGGAAGAAAGCTACTTTCTATTAAGTATTTGTGTGTGACATAATGCTTTTATTTATTATCTTAACATTTAACAACAAATTATCTTTGTTTGTAAACAATAAAAATAAAAAATTTCCGAGTTTAAAAATAAAGATGGTTAATATACCCGAGTGTGTTGGATAGCATTTATAAAAATTTTAGGTCCGATATCCATCAGGATTGACAGTGATGTCGGATACAGAGTAATAAATGTCCTTGGGGCCCAGGGGAAGAGAGATAGATGCCCCAACAAACATTTTTCGTAAATGATAACCCAATAGAATTTAAAATATGTACCTTTATTTTTATTGCCGGAAAGGAAAGGTTTCATGTTGATTTCAATAATTTTGAATCAAGATTTTCATTACAAAAGTGAAAAGTGTTTCGAAATAGAAGTACAATACGGATGAAACATGCCATAGATAAAACAAGTAAACAACGAGAGCAACTATTAGGCCTATTAAAATTATTTTCAAATGTGTAGCATTTAGTGACTGTTAATTAATGGTTATTTTGGAGATCGTGACATGGGTCTTTTGTGATGTAGGTATTGAAAAACATTTTCTTTAGTGTGTCAACGTTTTGATCTTTATTTAGATCATCTTCAGGGCCGGTTTTAGCTTGAGTGCAAATACTTTGAATAAACCTAAAAATTCCACATTGCGTACATGATTACATAAATTCATTTTTACATCTTACATGTATTTGTATAACCCACCTGTTAATAAATCCCAGGATCCCTGAAGAGAATCGAAATGGTAAAGAAAATTTTTTGTACACTTACATCACACAAGACGATCTTCAAATAATCACTAACTGCAATGCATAAAGGAGTTTGAAATAAAACGAAACTAAGTGAAATATGGAAATATAAAAGAGTAAAAAAATAGAAAAATACTGAAATCGATGTAAAATAAACATTCAAAAGTTCGGTGGGCTATAAAATATTGGTTTGTAAATTAAGTTCGTAGCATAGATTTTATCTCTTTTGAGTTATGAAGCAATTTTTGTTATAACTGTTTATATACTCTTAAAGGAGATTAATTAAGGTGTTTTATTCGTCAGTTTCAGATTTTTACAAGTTGTTTACTCATTAAAATAGATGCAAATCTAATGGAAGCTAGAATGCTAGGAAAATCTGTCCTTGCTACTCAAGACAAAAAAGGGGAAATTTTGATTTGGAAAACACTTTGGATAGACGATATAAACCTTTATAAACCGATATAACATTTATTTGTTTGGTTGTATTTTAACCGTTGCTTATGACCTTTTGTCTCAAATAACCTCTAAATAACACGGAACATTCCAGAGTTACTTAACATAGCTCATATAATAAGCCTTTTAAAGCATCTAACAGCAGCTGGATATGTTTGTTGGCACATAGATTCCTCCCACGTTAACTAAGAATCTCATTCATCTACTATTCCCTTCTATAACGCAATGTAAACCAATCTTAAAGAAGGTTAATGACGAGATGAAACTGTGGTCATTTATATCAATATTAATAGAGGAAAATGCGGTGAAATACGCAGCAAACCTCTGTTAAAAACTCCAAAAGCCAGCTTCTGAAGAAGGTGATGTATATTTGATGGGATTTGAGGGAGGGTGCTTTATTATCAGCTTTATCTATCCAGCAAAACCGTTCATTCTAATATATATTGCACACAATTAGAGGGATTACAGTCAATAATTTACACACAAAAGTGTCTTAGGATATGCTCCAGAAATTGTTGGAGTTTGGCTGGGACTTGTTCATCTGACCCTTTACGATTTTTACTTATTTTTTATTTCTATTAATGGGAAAACTTTACTTCACTCGGGGACCGGGGAACAATAAAAATATTATTAATTCAGCCGTTGTGTATGGAGAAAAAGTGTGTAGCTAGCGTGAACCGAACCGACAGGTAGGGGCGAGCTAGAAGGCAAGGTCAACTCCTATTTATGCCCCATTGTGTCCCAAGAGCCACTTCTACCTCAAATGCTAGATTATAGCCACTTTTCGCATCTTGTCTTCTACTTCTTTTTCCCCCGGCAAGTATACCAGTTAAAAGCCAAAGTGGGATTAAAATTAACTCCGACAAACGGCGAATCCCGTATAAATGAGATGTTAAGATTTCTCTCTTTTAATCCACTCGTACAAAAAGAAAGTATATTAACTTTGAAATGTGATTTACTAGAAGATCAAACACATCATAAAATAAATTGCCGGTGATATGATTCCGTTTGTAAGTAAAGGGCATCAATGATTAGTGGAACATTTTAAATACACTGTGTACTATGCTTTTCTCATTAAATTAGCATTAAAAAGTAAACCCTAAGAGAAATAGTAACCTACTTTTTTTATTTTCTTTAACTTTTTTCTTTAAATATAATTTATTTCATTGTTCAACAGGACTAATCAGCTGAATATTTTATTTGTTATATTAATTAGATCAAGAATAAATTGTGATTTAGAGCGTTCATAAAGCACTGTCCGGTAAATAAAACTAAAACCAGATTCGAAGGTTAAAGGATTGTCTTTTACGACCCATTAACATCAGCTTTCGAGATCAGGAGTGTATATTAGATTTGTAGATTAACAGTCCAATATGTCAATGTTGTTTCCAAAACCCGACCTCAGCCATAATAAAATCCTTTAAAAAATGTTAAAATTAAAGAGATTGCTGTATAAATGTCAGTCAAAATTGAATTTTACAAAAGTTGAAGCAGCCGCAAGTCCTACCATCAATCACCAGCTAAGATCCATACGTGAAAGGACAGAATTTCGTGCAAAAGAGACACTTAAAAAGGGGAACATCGGTAACTAGTGACCCAGAAGAAGAAAAAGTCAATTACGATTTATTAAAGCATAACAGTGAGTCTGATTTCTGTAAATGGATTACCGAACTTCGAATAAGTGGTTCAGCCTAATGTTTGTTATAGATAGTCCCAATTTGTTTTGTACTTTCATCTTGTTCCTAAAAGGCCTTGGTTTCTCGCTTTCTTTATCGTTTGACCAGGGTGTAACGTAAACTGAGCGAGTCAGTGACTCCTAGCTTATACACCTGATTCAGGGTCAATTATGAAATTTGCCGGTCAATGGCACCAGATACAAAGGTTTGCACATTAACTTCAACGATGATGTTCACATAGTTCGAATCTAATATTGGCGAAATTAGTAGAAAAAGAATAGCACCTAGTCTCTCCATGCTTATTAACATTGACGATTTTTGGTTTTATACAGCCAATGGAACCAAGTTGACAAATGTGATATAAAAGTTATTTTCGTCAAATATGTGTCATGTTTGGAGGAGAAGATGGTTTACCCTCTTATGTTGTTCCAAGTTGGCAAGACTTCATACACAACAATTTTATCGATGAACTAAATAGTTTGGACTTGCGAGAATAAATGCATATTCTACTTAAAGAGAACAAAAAGAAACCCAAAAGGCAAATAATTAGCCCTTCCCAGCCAAAGATTTGTCGATATGACTTGTCATTAGAGTTGTGTAAATAGCTTAATGTAAAACATAAATGCACAGAGAAATATTATGTACTCTGGAGTAGCGTGATTGAAGCCTGATGTGTGAATATAATTTATTAGTGCGAATGGACCTAATTACGTCGAGGAATATTGAGTACTCTAGGATAGTATGAACGAAGTCTGGTGTAATTTAGTGCGAATAGATGGATTATCCTAAATAATCATGAGGATTATAGATTACTCTGGGATAGTGAGAATAAGACTGGCTTCTGTTTTGTGTGCATATACTTATTATGTGTGTTATTTTATCTATAATTGGCTCGAGATCCTCAATTACAGAGAAGCTAGCGACAGGATACAGGAAAGATAGTAGGTCTGATCATAAGTTTAGAACAGGAATAAAGAAATTAGTTGGATTAAAACGCACAAAAAGAAAACCAAATAAGAGGGCTAAAACATTTTACAAATTTGTTTTTGTTTCTTTCCAGCTGATTGACCGAATTTGACAAAATTAGGCAAAATTACTTAACAGTTCGGTTTCAAAGTAAAATCGAAAATTTCACAAATTTTTTTGACCTGGGCCTGAATATATTTTGATTTTATGACGATACTGTGATGCCATGATCAACTTAGCCTATAAATGATTCAAAAGACCCTCATCGTTCAACATTTGGATAACAGTGACAAGAGGGCTCCGGCATGTTAATCCCCGAAGAGCGTCACTAATCTTATCAGAGCGACTTTTACAAGAGAGAAAAAGAAGAAAACAAAATAACTGGGACCGTTCACACCTCACTACACATCGAATCAGGTTTTAACTCGATGTAGACGAACAATAGGGATTTTCGAGTATGATGATTATACTGATTGATCGATAACAAACACAAACGAAAACCAGCCGGCTGTCCGATTCTCATGGTTTATCAATTTATTATCAAATCCCTTGGATAAACATTGCAATTATATTAAGTTTGTTTTCGTATCTCGGTCAATATAAAGCACGAACAATAATAGAACAAAATATTTTAATATTAAATATATTTTCATTTACTTCATTATTTCCATCTACAAATCAACAAGTCGATTTTGAAGTACTATTATTTTTTGAATAAAATAGGTTGTTTTTATTATTTTGAGATCGTGAGATGCAGTCTGGTGTGACGTAGGTTTTAGAAAAACATTTTCTTTATCGTGCCAACGACGTTTCGATCTTTATTGAGATAATCTTCAAGGCTCAAAGTGTTTGTTTTCCGTGTAAAGATGTGTCATTGATATTCTAAATATCAAGCCAATATCTTTAATATGTTCAAGGTTTTAATAGTTTCTAATTATTTGTTATAGTTAACAGGTGTTAATGTGAGTTTTAACGTAAGGTCTATGAGCCAAATGAAACCATCAGATTGTTGGATCCATGTATGCGAAGAATCCGCTAATATCATAGTGTCTGTAGTTGTGTTTTTAATGCATTTATCGCCATGTTCAATTTTACATTTTTTAATTTCAAATTTCTCAAACCAACCTAGTTCTTTCCCTTTGTTGAAACTCTTGTATTTAAATTTGAATTGAAATTATGTTTTGTTTCGTTTAGATGGTCCTTAAATTCCAAAAATTTGCTCGATTTAGGCAAGTGTTCTTTTACTCTTGGTTTTATTTCTCAACCGCTTTGTCCTATATATTAATATCACAATCATTACAATTGAGTAACATCCAAATAATTATTTTAATTGTTATTATTTTTATAGTAATTGAATAATATTAAGTATTCACTATCATAATATTTAATGTGTTGTAATTTCCGTGTTTCGCACGTTCAAATTGGGCGTCATTAAAAAAAAGGGGGGGGGGAATTCAGCTGCTAATTGGAACGTCGTGTTGGCGGAGGTATCAACGGTTTCACTTTGGCAATTCATGTCGAGAGACGTGCTTGTAGAAGTCCTTCAACCTGATGATGAGCTAACAGGCTCGAAATCCGGATCACTGCAAAACAACTTACTGTGAGTAGGAACTATCTTTCTAAAAATGATTGAACACCACACTCACCTCATCATTTATCATTTCTGATAATGAAAATGTTTTTATAAAACCTATGTCACACCGGACCTCACGTCACACCGCATCTCACGATCTCCGAATAATAATTAACTAGCGATCACTAAACACTACACGTTATTGTTATTTACCTATACAATACGGATTTTCCAAACGATGGAGAAATTACATCGGCAAGTGTTACATTTTCAAAAAAATTATTGTTACTGATAAAGTTACTTAGAATATAATCTTGACAAACTTCTCAAGTTTCAATACCTGGACGAGGTGCTAATTTTAGACATTCAGGAGCCGTTTAAAATGTTAATTATTTAATTTGGGAGACCTGTTTCTTTTTATTCAACAATAAATGACATCAACCAGATTCAGTTATGAATTGGAAATTCTGTATAATTAAATCAGATTAGAGAAAGAAAAGAATTCAAAAAGATGAGATTTTATTTTATTCGTTTATATTATTAATTATTTAATTATTTGTTTATTTGTTGTTGGCAGATAATAAATTTTGTGACCCAGCAGTGGGCGTCATAGTCCGAGCAGACAACTTTTCCGCGTCCCAAACCCGAGTGAAAGTCAAAGTGCTTTCACCTTTACAACACTAGATCTTGCCGCCCGGAACGATAAACTACGATTAATAGGAAGAAAGAGAAAAAGAAATATCATGTTCAAAGATAAATCCAAAATATGCGCGCCTTGTTATGAAACATTCCCGAAGGATCGGACGAGTTCAAAAGGGAAGAAACTGATTTCTTTTTATTCTCTCACCAACCACTTGGCGAAAAATCGATTCGCAGCCTACTTACGTTTCTACACATTTTAAAGACACGCGACTCAAATCATTATGTCCAAGTTCCAGTTTTTCTGTCCAGCTCACCACTGGCAATTAAAATTATCATGGTAAAACTCATATTGCGGATAAAAATAAATAAAAGACCGTCTTATCCTTAGCGCGACTTCCAAGGACGGGGAATGTCCATCAATAATAAACATTTTCTTGTACATTAGTACCTAATATTTCTAATAAAATTTCATATTACTCAATAAAATACGTTAGTTTAATTATTCGAAGATTTACTCTTGACGTCTCTGCGGTGATAAACCTAGATAAACCCCCCAATGGCACCGGCAAAATGCGGCTGAACATTGAAAACAACAAGGGAATGAAATTTGCACGATGATGGTTAACGTTGCGTAATTCGCAAAAAAAGAATGTCTCAGTGCCTAGCCACTCCCTGCTTATACCCTGACATCGTGTTACTCACGGTCTTTTCAGCTCTAGTGCACCGTCAAATAGGATTGAACATTAAGGACGATGTGAAGATCCCGGTTTGACAAACACTGTGTCCAATGTCTGGACAAATAGATGATCAAACTTAATCCAACCAAATGTTTGTCATGGATGGAGAGTATAAGATTTTTTTCAATCTATAATCATGTTCCTAGATAGCACGGCTTTATGCGGAAAGGTTTGGACGGTAAAATAGTAATAATAAATTCATCAAACAATACTTCAAACACGTTTTACGTAGGCGCAATTCGCGAAAATCGTTTAACTTTGTTCTCCCTGGTTATATGACTAATCTCCCGCCATCTATCATGTATTTCCCGGTCAATTACACAGATTAAGTATGAATGAACTTGAACAACTTGTGAAGTTTAAAAATTCACGTGATTCAAGTTCGACAGGGGCTAATTTCACTGGAAAAGAATGTTTCAGAGTATCGTCTCTCCCTGTTTGAACCCTGATGTTATTTCTTCTTCTTCAGTCAATGGCACGGTAAACCACGTTGAAAATAACTAAGATGTGAAATCCATATAATCTCGTTTGATATTTGCTAAATTCTCAAAAATAGAAAGATCAACAGTGACAAAATTTGCCAGCATCCCTTCATGCTTATATCCCTTACACTACAATCTTACACTCTTTTCAGTTCAATAACACCAAAAACATAGGTTGATATCGAAAAAAATTATATAAATCATGGTTGTATTTGCCATTTGTTGAATTACCCAAAAAGGATGATGTTAGCTCTCACACCACGTGGTTATACCCTAATGTTGCACTAATTATAATGTGTAGAGATTAGTGACCGTTAATCGAAAATTATTCAGATATCAACAGGGATAAACACAGCTTCAATTACAGAACAGATACATGCAAACTCAGTCACAGCTACGGCAATATCATTAATCAAATTCAATACAGATAACATACATATATCATTACATTACATTCCACACATCTAATATTTTTCGCATAGTCTAATTGTCCAACAATCTAGCTTTCCTTTTCCTATGTATCCCTTTCTATATAATCCTGAAAGAATAATCTGGGCGAAACATTACCAACATTGTTTCCCTTTGTCGGCTCTTTTCACTTTAAAGAAGCTGAAGCCTTACAGCAAATAGTCTTTTTTATACCGACTTCCTTCTTCCCCACTCCTTCAAAATCCAACAACACTGGCACTCTCAACACGGCACGCAAGAATGGCACAATTACACAGAAGACAATCACTTTGAGTGAGTAGAAATGCTTTGATTGAATATAAAATATATTTTGCATTGTATAAATAGTAAATGCACTTTTCTACATCCTATATGTATTTTTTAAATGTAAACAACGTTTGTAAATCCCAAGTCCTGAAAATGATCTGAATAAAAGATCGAAACTGTGGCACGATAAAGAAAATGTTTTTCTAAAACTTGATTATTTTGAAAAATAATTTATAATTTTATATTAATGATGGCTTAAGAACAAGCCTGACGCTAAGAGATACAGTCCACATTACAATACAAGGCATATGCTTTATGATCCACGGATCAAACTTGAGTCAACTTGTATTGGCCGTATGTATATACGCGAAATACTTTCACTGTGATGGTATCCTAATTAAAAAACACGACATCCAATGCAAAGTGTTGTTCAATAAAAGGAGGATTTCACTCAGATCAACGGTTAAGCGCGTTTTAAAGTAGGATTTTATATTCGGTTTTTGATCCAGCGGGAACCGTTCTTCAGATCCGAAGAATTACTCAACCGGCGTTTCAATCCTTGAACTTATAAATAAATTATCGCACTACATAATATTTATAACGTAAAAACATAATTGTAGTTGTGTTGTAATAATTTGATCGTTACCTATTATTTTGGTCTATCCTCGCTGGGTTCGCTGTCAGACTCCTTTCAACTTCTCGCCACCTTCAGAGTTACGTTTCTTTTATAGGTTTATGATACCATCTCAAGAAGATGAAACAATCAAAGCAACAAATCCAGAGAAGTTAGGCAGACTAAAATGGATCGATAACGACCAAATTTCGGGTTTATCAACCTCCCAAGCAACAAAAAAATATAACAATTATTTATCTGTCTGTATTTTGTCAGTTGTAAAATCTACTATAAATTTGTCTACATATGTCAGTAACTCCTGAACATTCTGGTCTCCCTATTCTCGCTCATTTTTATGGGCCAGAACTATTAAAAAATATAAACTAGGCGGATGTAGCACAAATGTATATACGAATATACATACTAAAGTAGTTCAATAAAAATAAAGAAACAAAAAATAATATGCTCGATTAATTGAAAACGGAAAGTTTCATTTTATTAATTATGAATTAAAAATAATCAAATCATTTACCTAGTAACGATTCGAAATTCAAAATCAACCCATCTAAAGGTAGAGTGGCGGTTTTAAATTCCGCCACTCCTAGTTTCCTCCTCGCTGCTCCACCACCATGTAACCTAAATCAAAATAGGCAAGAATAAATACAAAAAAGATACACAGGATACATAAGATATATATACTACAGAAAACATATATATATATATATATAAGTTATGGACCCATAACATAAATATAAGTTATTTTGTTAAATAAATAATGTGATGGTAATGCTAGGATGCAGATGTTGCTTCAGATGCTGCTTATCTCCCACTCTAGAGATTTTATAGAGATTTTCATTTAACAAACGAGTTAGTCTTAAGTTAGATTTCCCGAAAGCATATCGGAGAGATTTGATTTAGATTCATTGCTAAAGGAACTGAATATACATAGGTACCTATTTGTTTTCTGGAATAAAAGTTTTTAAACGGGCATTCGATAAAAGAAGTAATTAACCCGGCGCAGTAGGATTAAACATTGTCGAAAGTTATAGAATGAATGTCGAGTAACTTTCCGTTTCAACGGTTAATCGGCAATCGCACAATCAACAATCGGTGAAGAGTTTGGCGCATATAAATTTCCTTCCGGACATAGACCCATTTTAGATACACCACCCTAATAGCTTCCAAAATTTATACCTGTATTCACGCTTAAGAAATAATATAAAAAGTCCTGCACCTTAATCAAACGGCAGATTTAAAAACTGCATCGTGAGGGAGGGATATGCCGACAAAAGGGGCACATTCACTCGCCAGATTGAAATTCTAGACTAACACAACAAAACGAAAATCAGCATGAATTCTATCAACGAGCACAGAACGTTTTAAATTTAAAAAAGCATATTTTAAAAACCACAATCCCCATCAATCCAACCCGCATTGATTATGCGATAGGCGTCGCACTCCGTGTCTTATTAAGAGGTCTAAAAGAACCCCTAGGCTCACTTAGGCAGACTAGGAATCCGGAGGAAGTAATTTTACAGAAGCATTAAATATCCTTACGAACTATTTTCAGTTCTTGAAAACTTTTCAGGAACCAAATAATTACCCCTTAAGGCCCCCAGACATCCAGCAAGACTCCCCAATCAATATCCTAATTTCCCTCAAATCACAAAAATTAACACACAAAACACCATTTTCGTCCCGCAAATTAACGCCGCGAACGGATGTGACATCAAACCGACGCCCATGTCGATACAAAGTAGACAATCGTCTCGACAGAGAACCCAATAATTTTTTCAAGCAGCAAAACTCCAAATTCGGTCAACACCATTCAAATTGTACGGACGAAGAAATTCATCACATCAGGTTCTTCATCTTTTCCATTGGGAACGACAAGCCACTTAAACAGTGAGGTCGTCTAGAAGTGCGGGTCTGTAGGTTTCTGTAGAATAGAGTGCTGTCTTCTGCATCTATGAGGAACAACCCTTTCAATATATGCGTTTACAGGCCACTTGAAGTGTTATTCCCGTTTTTCTGATTTTTTAAGATTTCAAGACCCTGCTTCAAATTATTAATAATAACGCCAAAGCAGAAAGGTTTTGGGCACATCCATTGATTCCATTGAAAACTACGTTAAATTTCCAATAAAATGTGATCAATACTAAACTTGTAATCATTGGTGAAATACGTAGCGAAAACTTTGAATTTTTTTTTTAATTGAGAGACTTACTATCGTGATTATAAACTACTATCTCCGTTAAAATCCGTCGTTCAAGATTGGTATGGTGGAAAGTTTAAGAAAATGAAAACCTTAAGGAAATTTTGACTAAATCTATTATTCTTTTTAAATTTTGGTTCGAAACCGAAATTGTGCAATTGTGTACTTATTTCGTACAAATATTGAATGTACTTAATGTAATACAACAACTTAACAATTTAAATAATAAATATACTTAATTTCACACAGATGGACTCTATGAAACTCGTACGTGCTCTCAACCAAACCACTGCTCGAAAAAGAATTGTAAAAATCTCCGATTTAAAAGTAGGATTCTCTTACGAGTGAAGGGTTTGGTCAAAATCCTAACGAAATACGACGATGCCATTGTCTGCCTGCCTTGAATACTTCGGACCTACTACGTACGTCAACGAGAATATTCCTCCCGAACGTTCAACGAGATAATCACCCCATACGTGTTAACAGTAAGTAATATATATACTTCAAACTTGTAGTTTTTCTTAACCTATGACACGGTATGGTGTAAAAAAGGTAACCACAACCCTCATCAAATACCATAGTGGCAGGAAAAAAGTCACTTGTAATACCCCATTGAAAAAATCAGTGAAGTCAAACACAATTGAAAAGTGACATCACTCCTGCACAATCAGACCAGGTTCTGGAAGGAGAAAAAGAGATGGTAAAAACTGTCTGGCAAGACGCTATGACAGGGAAGGTGGTAATGTTTGTCTGCTACATATGTCACGTGTACTACTATCATTGTTTATTTGAAGTAAAGTCGTGAAATCTTATAAAATTCGAAAAACGGAAACTCCAAAACTGTTTAAATTTTGAATGAACACCGTATATAAAAAACAAAATACTAGAGGTTAAGATGCATCATACGAACGAACAAATTAAATTACATTCCTAAGCATTCTTTCTTCCAAATATCAACATGCTTTTTATAATACTGTAAATACGAGAGATATTTTATAATTTTCACAACACATAGGACACCGGAAGACGATGAGCTCACTTGATAAAAGGGTTAGCCTTTTTTTTGTGGGGGGGGGTCACTTGAGGAGTTATGCCTGGTTAAATATGCCAGTGTTGTTATTTTCGGTACAACTACGTATTCCCTGGTAGGAGAAGGACAAAATAATACTGGCCGATTCGAACAGCAGTAATGAGCGGTTTCCCGTATATTATTTACCCTCGTTCTTTCTGAAAATAACATTTACCATTTCCATTGATCGGTCGACCCGGCCGTGAAACTTAGTGCCATCCGGGAGCAACTGTTCTTTTTTTCTCCAGAAAAAATATCGTTACGAGCGTTTATAGTTTCAGGTCCCTGGGCAGGTTGTGGAGGATGGGACTTAACAAATGACGGTCAATAGGAAATAACGATCAAACGTTAATCACTCCTAGACATTTTTTCACTGTTTGAATTGAAAGAAATCTCATTCTGTAAGCGGTAATATACAAGAAGAAAAATCTTCCATATACCCCAAAAAAATCATATCAATCTGGAGATCATATTATATTGAAATCACCAACAGGTTTCTTGGGGGCACCTGCCGCGCGCCATGATATCAACCGCTTCCTCTTTCTTCTCAACATTCATTACCATTAATGTGCCGTGATAAAAATATAAAATTCACAACAGTTGGCTGATCCAGCGAAGATTTATTTATTAATTAATACCAGAGATAGTAAACAATACTATTTTTAAAACACTACAACCTCAAATAACAAATTCCCTCATAAGTGTCTGCAGCTTGTGTGTGCTGTTAAAAATGTTTCATGCTAAGGATAAAGTAATATGATTTTTTAAGCGATTGTCAATGCTGTAATTTTAGTCAATCATTTTATGGGTATGTATGTTCAAATTTATATGCTACGAGGGTTTAACCGATCATGCCTAGTATTTAATATGGTCCGTCTACTATCGATGTTTTTCTCTTAAATGTTTCAGGCTGGTCAAAACATAACGAAACATTCAGGCCATAGAGATTGCGACATTAACAGGCCAACCAAAAAGGTTTTACTAGAGCTCAACTTTTTAACATTCCACTCATTCCCACCATTTTGTATACTATATTTATTAAAGAAACCAATTTGATGCTCTGAAACGCGTCAGGCAAAGTGAATACTGCGAAATTGACGGGCCAGAAATATGAAGGTCGATGCTGGTGACTATGTATGAAATCATACTAAGAATAAAACAAAAGTTACAACTAGGCTTTTTTATCTGATGTAAAATTTTTTTAAGAGTTCAGTCAAGGCTGTGATCTGGATCAAACTTTTTTGGAAAAACGCCACGAGGGTTTAACCAAAATGAGTACTAAAACTCAAAACCTTTGACATTCAACTCATTCCCACCATTTTGTATACTATATTTATTAAACAAACCAATTTGAAGTGCTGAAATGCGTCAGACAAAGTGAATACAGCGAGATTGACGGGCCAGAAATATGAAGGGCCCTGCTGGGGCTGTTTTGATCAAACGTTTTGTTGAAAAACGCCACGAGGGTTTAACCAAAATTACTACTAAAACTCGAAACCATGTAAAAAGATCTAATCTGTCCAATTTGTTCGAACGTCAGGAAATTGTAGATTGGTAATTTCGGAAATACATTTACGAAGTTTGTCGTAGGCGGGTTAATGAACATTTTTATAGTTTGTTCTGCAATAAACGTTCTGGTCCGTCTTTTCGATTCACGTTTAGTCCTTTTCGAAAGAACGCGAGAAGCGAGAACCTCAATTGACAAGTTATGCTTCTTTTTTCTGACATATAATACCGTTTTTGATTTAACCTTTTCATGTAACTTGAGTTGATGTAAGAAAATACAGCGATAAGCGGGCCAGGTTGATCAAAAGCTTATTTATTAAATTTTTTATGTTATTTTTTTTAATCATTTGGATTTAATTAAGTGGTAAAGCTATTTTAAATCAAGAATGTTAGTGATTTACTTGAACAAACCATACCATTTATTTTTTACGCAATATTGCAATATAATAGTTGCTAGTGTATTTCGGGCCACCTCCCTGGTCCCTCTTCAAAGATACTATTAGCTATTATACTGTAATAAATAAAAACGTGTTTTTAGAACTACTTTAGTTGAGACGAAAAGACAAAAGGAGGGAAAACTCGTAAGGTAGCGTTAATATGGGGAGTTGATGACCGAGTGGATCGACGTCACGATAGCTCAGGTGGTAGAGCAGCGGCGTATCTAGCCGAAGGTCGTGGGTTCGAATCCCTCTAGTGCCACTTTTTTTTGTGAACACGAACTTTTTTCGTCTCAACTAAAAACCTTAATTACGTGACTACAATGTTGAAAAAGAATGTCACATCTACGCGGAAAACAAACACTTTGAGGCATGAAGATAATCCCAATAAAGATCGAAACGTTTTATTTCACATAGATAACAAATAGAAAAACATTTTTCTAAAACGTACTCCACACCAGATCGCATTTCACGATTTCCAAATTATCATTAACTGACGGTCACTAAACACAGCACACGTTCATTTTTTTAATAAAAATAAGTTTATTTATTATAGTATAATAATGTAGCTCGGAGGGCGGATGTGGCAAGAAATGCATTAACAACTGCAATATATTGCATAGCAAATAAATTGTGTGTTTACTTGAAATAAATAACCAACATTCTCGATTTAATGTATATAGTATTTTATTATAGTATATACTTTATTGCACCAAAATTACATTCCAGTTTTTCTGAATTCAAAATAAGCAGGGTGCTCCTGTTACATGTGACATGATGTGGGATTATGTCCGGTGACAGACCCACCTTTTTTACCATTCTAAGATCATGTACATATTAATTTACAAATTAAATAGGAAAATAAAAACACTTCTTACTTTATTACACTTTTGAATCTTGGGAATAATTTAACAAAATAGAATGATACTCGTGTTTTTTCTTAACAAATTGACTGACTTTGAAAGATGAGGAAATTTATTGCTTTGTCTGTTTAAGAAATGATTAAAAATGGCATAATCACCTTGTTAATATCAGCTTTTCCATTTAGTCCTAAACTGTAATCATACGAGTCGATGAGACAAAACTTTTGAAGACTAGCAACAGCTGTTTTCTATTTAAAGTCGTCCTATTTTTATGTTAAACCAATACTGGCACTTTTCGGCACCCCGGTGCATATTTAACCGGCTAGCGGACAGCGGTATTAAGTCTGACGTTGGGGGGGGGGGGGAGCATTTTGTAACTAGGCTTTAATTTCATTTTCAAAAAGAGTAAGACATCTGCAGTTATTCACGTTTAAAGCCACCTGGTTTATTTAAAGAGTTGATGGAATTAGCTAATAACTTCTGCGTCATCACTGATAAATCCAGGGGGAGAAAATTTCTACAAACATTTTTCCCCAAACAATTGTACCTATTTGGAATCAACTTTTATTTCAAAAAGCCATAAGGGGCGTTTTCGTGAAAGAATAAATTCAAATCGGGCGTCGGTTCGTTTCGTCTTTTACACGGCGCTCATCACTGTAAGGTAAACATCCCGGGTTCGAATCCAGCGGGCCTGCATCCGAATCCGACATACTTACAAATGGACTTTTTTCAAAACCACCGGCACCCTGAAGGTTTATATGACCTCTGCCGTTGCGAACTCTCGTAAAAAAATAAAAGAAATATAAAAGAAATAAAATAAATTGAAGTGAAAGGTGGTTATGGATGGTTTATATATGGTTTTAGTCTATGATGTCTTTGGTTGACGGACTGTTGTCCATGCCGAAAAGTTATTTTGTAACATATTTTGAGTTTGTTGCACTCCATGTAAAAAATACTATTATTCATTTATTCATTATATCTATGCTGCTGACCGCAACTTCCGATTTTCCTTTTTTAATATTCTTCCCGATAAATAATTGAGGAAATTCTTGAATAACCCCCTCCAACCTTGGATGATGAAATTGCTATTTTGCTACCTTTGGGGTCACCAGTATCATGAATAAATTTATTAAAGATCCGAGCTGATATTCGGAATGGTTTGATGTACGAATTAACTTGCCGTTTTATTACTGAACCTCCCGCCCGGTAAGATTTTCTCGTTTATCTTATCAACTGATCAATTAATTGTGGAATTTTAATGAAATCCATTTTGGAAATACTACAGAGTCTTGACGTGGCGAAATTGGAGTGGCGTAATCTGATAGGCAGACATCTACTGTTGACGGAACTATTATATCCTATCTCAACTACTATTATATCCTTAAATAGTACGCCCCAAGATTGTACCACGCAAATCCTATATAAAAAACAAAAACATGTATATTTTTAATATTAGAAAGTAACGAAGAACAGAAAATTCGAAGATAAGAAATAATATTGAATTTACAAATTTTGCTCAAACAATAGGGCGTGTGAACGAGAGGTCGGGGAGCACTCTGTCTGTGTGTGTGTGTGTGTGTGTGTGTGTGTGTGTGTGTGTGTGTGTGT
>CM077104.1:158313-178123 GCA_039619505.1 Cimex hemipterus | reverse complement strand
GTGTGTGTGTGTGTGTGTGTGTGTGTGTGTGTGTGTGTGTGTGTGTGAGGGGGAGAGAGAAGGGGGGGCACTCTCAATACGACACGCAAGAATGGCACAATTCAGAAAACGAGCACTTTGAACCCTGAAGGTGATCTCAATAAAAGATCTAAACGTTGGTACTATAAAGAGAATGTTGTTCTGAAACCTACACCACACCAGACCGCATATTTTATACCAAGAACCGCATAATGACTATAAAACGTTTTAAAAAAATCTTTAAACGAAATCTCATTCAATTTAACATTTCATCATTTTAAAAAATGCAATGAAAAATTCTTATACGTAGGAAACATATAGGAAGTCACTCAAATTAGGGAAATTGATTAAATTAGGAAAAACAAGTGGAATAAAAGGTTTTATGTGTGGTTTTAGTATGGTAAATGAAATTTTATATCGAGTGATAGTTTACGGAATGAATTGAGTTAAAAAATCTGGTCGGTGAACCTGCTTGTTGTTCAATGAAAAATAATGCATCCATGTTTTTTTACATCCCATCTCAAAGAATCTGCATTTACAATCTGCGCTCGAGTCTTTATGTCGCCATCATGATAGTATCCGATGTAAATACATTTGTTTAATGTATACTTCAATAAATTAAAATTGATATTACTACGGTTTCAAATTTATCCAGGTTTTTTTCTCACCAAAACTCTATTTTTTAACATTTGGTAAAAAAACAAGTGAAGTGATCAAACGACCTAACTCGATTGTACAATATTTTTTAAACAAAATAAAACGTAGTAATACAAACGTAAATATTCCATTCAGGATATTTAACATTCATTACAAGATAAAAAAACATGACATATCGCTTTGCTAACTTTTGCTTAATACGTTGGTAAAAACGGTATAAAAGTACGTATTTAATTTCTTAAAAATGGATAAAGACTTAATTGAGCTTCAGAAACGTGTAAACATCTGGGAGATAAATGGAAACGATTTTCTCCCAAGAACATGTAGAAAATTTGCTAGCATGGTTAAGTTTATTTTGTGATATGGATCACAAAGAGAAGAAAAAAAGATTTGTGATACTGATTATTGCAGTTTCCTTTTAACTACTCATTTGAATTTTTAGTTTAACAGTTGTCCTTATTATCTACGCTTATGAGATAATAAATTAAAAGTTCCTTTTTTTTTTCAACGTTACTCGAGCTTTCTGGATGAGTGGTGAAGTTCGAAGGTGCTTTGCTCAGCAGTAGTCCATAGCTAACGACTCGAAAGCATTCTTCGAACCATTTACCAGCGATGGATTATCCTTTTATGTTTCAATGACAGGAAGATGGGAATATAAAACGTATTGATGATGTTCATATTACAAGCATTTCCCTTCGAGGTTGAAAAACGTAAGGAGGGAATAGGCCTCCTTAATTTACTACAGACCGGGTTTTTAAGATGAAATGAAAACCGTGGTAAAATGCCGGAAACAGAGCAAGCCCTGAATTTATTGGAGTTCTTTTTAAACGACCCACATCTGACGATTTCTTTTTCGGCCCAGGCAAACACGTAAGTCGAGTTAAACATACCGCTAATTCTTCATACTGATCTTTCTTCTGTACAGTCTGAAAAGATGGACAACCTCCAGGCAATATATATATATATATATATATATATATATATATATATAAAGATCGACACCGCTTTTTAAAAAACACTTTTTATTCCATATACAAGTTTACAAAATTAATATGATAAACTGAGGAGAAGTGTACGGCGTCGGAGTCCAGGGTAGACTACTTTCCGTGGGAGAAAACGGCCTGTCGCCGGCTACTTTCCACACACTAATTTCTTCCGATATACCACTAGCACGACACCGAGTACCACCGACAATGAACACACCGATATTGTCCAAATCTCTGGTGACCAGGAGGCGTGATCTTCCTGCATCTCTTGGGTGATAAAGTTTACTGGAACTGTTCTCATGTTCAGCGTTCTGAGCTCCACCGTGAACTTTATCTTCTTTACTTCCTCGGAGGTTAGAAACGTTAGTTTCCTGACAATCTTGGTTGGCCGTGGGTCTGTGACCGCCGGCCAAGGCTTAGAACACGATACCAAATTTCGTTTCATCTGGCTTTAGGAGGAATAATCCCTCGACGTGTTTTACCTCCTTGCGTTTTTGGTTTCAACCTCAATTTGGTCGGGTCCGGCGAACACTCCCAAGTATTGGTCGATTTCGGGGATATACTCTACATGGTTCGAATTGATGTTCACTTTCGTATACTGACAGTAGTTGGTGAAGCCATGGAGAAGTAGGTTGTTTTCGCAGGAGTTGTTCCGTAGGGACGCATTTTCGGCTGAGCAGATGTAGACCTTGGTGTCCCGGCAGATATTGTGCAATGGCCGAACACCCAAGGGATTTTCCGACTTTAGCTATAGATTATTTAAGTTAATTTCTCTTAAAGTTTCGTTAAAACCTCTTATCAATTGGTTACTTATTGAATACTGATGCCTCATTTGATTATCTAGACTTTCAACTTGTTTTTTGACTTCTGATTTTCGCAATTGATTCGAGCCCGTTAATAAACCCTCTCTCTCTATGATTCCTATTAATAATTATATCATTTAACTTATCGCTAATTATGCTTCCTTCGTAATTAACAATCTTAAAATAATTATCTAGTTTACTTTTAGTGACACTGCTAATTTCTGCTAGTTCTAAAATTTCTAAATACCTAGAGCGAACAATCTGCGATATCTTCCCTGGATTGATTAAATGTGTTTATGACTTTTTCTTTGGCTGCCTGGTCGTTCTCAGCTATAATCGCGTAAAGGACTTTCATTTTTTCTTTATGTCTAATGAGGTAGTCGTTAATAAGAGCTCGGTCCACATCCATCTCGATCAACGAGTTATTATGGATATGACCGTTTATTACCTCGTAGGGCGTTAGTTTAGTTGCAGAATGTATACTATTGTTATAGGCTAACAGAGCGTAGTTAACCTTACCTCTAATATTGTCTTTTGCATACTCGGCCTGGTTATTGAGTAAACGAATGTGTTCTATTAGGGTGGAATGCACATTCTTTCCACTGGACTATTCGAATTGGGGTTCTGAGAACTAATAAAATTCAAATCGACTTTGTGGAGGCTTAATAATTCCTTAATGATGCTACTGTTAAATTCTGGGCCATTGTCCGAGACTACTTGTTTGGGCAATCCATGGTGGGTAAAACATTTGATGAGATTATTTGCTATTTCTATGCTGGTAGACGAATTTAACGGGTACGCTTGACCATAACGCGAGAATTTATCGATTATGGTTAAAAATTTGGAATTCTCTAAAGTCAACTTGTCTACGTGTATAATTTCAAAAGGCCTTCCGGGGGTAGGTGTGACGTTATACTTCAATTTTAGTAGCGTCCGGTCATATTTTGTAAGTTGGCACATTTCGCAATGATTAATAAATTCTTGTACTGTTTTCTTCAGGTTAACCCAATAATAAATTCTTTTTAATTTATTGTAAGTTTCGTCCATCCCGCGGTGGTTTGTATTGCCTTCGTGATAATTTTTTATAATTTCGTTAATTTCTCCGGTGTCCAGTACGTCGAGCAAGTTTTGAGTGTGCTTTGGGAAGTCAATTTCTGAGGTCGTAAAATGTGTCATCATAACAATGGTGAATTTTTCATAGAAATCCTGTTCAAAATACAAGCTATACTTTACTCTGGGTACTACATGTTCTTTTACGAAATTTATTATGTCGTGATCGAAATTTATATCGGATAGTTCCACGATGATTCGGGTTTGAATTCGAACAATTTTTGGTCTTTTTGGGTTCGCCTTTACTAATTTTAGGATGATCTGGTTGTTACAATAGTTAACTGTGTTTTCGACTATTGGTATAGAAAGTATTGTATTCCCTTGGAAGTTGGAAGTTCCCTTGGAAGTGTCGGCCGAATTTTCGTCAATTGTGAAATTGTCTTCATTAAGATCACCGCCGGTGTTTACTATAAGGGATTCTCCTTGTTGGGACTTGGGTTCCGCCTCATTCGCGTTGTTCTATTCGCGATAGCGCGTCAGCGTATTTTGCCACCAATCTTTCTACGGCTTCTCTATCTTCGGAATTTAAATGATCTCATCTGATTTTACTCATATCGAATTTGACTTTTTCGTGGTCGAACAAATTACAGTTATTTTGAAGGTCGTTCGGAATTCTGGGTTTTCCTGAACTTTTCTCATTTAATTCAATCTCATCAGGGTCGAGAATGTGGGACTCGTCAATAATCTCTACATTGATTGGGTTTACTAAATTTAAAGCGATACTAGTCTCCTTTGGGTTGAGAACAGTGCATATCGCTTCATGGTTTTTTACTTTTACTAAATACTCGGGAATTTCTACTTGTTCGACCGACAAACGTGAGCCCATCCTTTAAATTGTTTATTTTTAACTTTATTTTTTCTGTCCTAGCCTCAATATTGAACGTTGTTTTTGCGGGGTAACATAGTAACACACGCCCATGTTTACGTTCGTTGTTTTTACTAAATTTCCATCTAGGTCGATTTTCGTTTTTAATATTTTCAGATTGTCGAGCCCTATTAACATGTCGAAGTGCTTAAAAAGGTAAAATTTCAAATTCAAATTTTTAATTTTGAAAAGATCTCCACAAGGGACAAGGGTGCCTGATTCTCCCCACGAGCTCCCGTGGGCAGTGTTCACTTTGAACGGATCGGGTTTAATTTTAGGATTTATGAAGGATTTCGTGCTCCCGGTGTCAATTAGAATCTTCAGATTGTGTGTTCCGAAAACAATTTATGGGAGCTCGCTTTTATTTTTTAGATTTGAGTGGAATTCGGGGACCCCGAAGCAGTGTCCCCTAAAAAAGATTTTTGTTGACTCGTCGAGGTAGGGATTTCGTTGACACTATCTAAATTGTTGTTGAAAGTATTTTGATACCGGTGTTTAATTGTAGAGGTTCTCATCGGAGTTGGCGTGAATTCTCGTTTCGGATTTGGATTTTGTTGGTGTCTCTGGGGTTGCAAATTAGGACGCGGGGTAAAATTTTGAGGGAACCGCGTCGGGAAAGCTGGCGCGAAAATTGTTGGTGGCTTTGGGGAAATCGCGGCTAAAAATTCGGATGCGATTGTTGGTTCGGGAATATTCTAGGGGACCCACTAAATTTGTTTTCCGATCTAAATTGAAAATCTTTGGTTAATATGTGCAAAGCCCGGTTCAGGTCAGTCGGGTGTCTCGCTTGCAAAAGCGACCTGGCGGGCTCTCTGAGCCGTCTCATCAAAACGCGCAGTGCAAAATCGCGGCAAAAGGTGCTCATGACGTTGCACTCGGCTGCACTGATGGGAGATACCTTATTATTTACCCCTCAAAAGGAATATGGCCTGATTGGTGTTATTCCGGAATTTTTCCCATGGTTTGTAAGAGCCATTATAGTCTTATGGGTGTGGTCAATGATATCCATTCGGGATTCGGCTGTCGGTAAGTAACTCTTGGTATATATTCATCATATCTGTCCATTCCTTCTCCCAGATCATCCTGCTCTGAATCCTAATGCTTCCCATGTCATGGCTTTTGGTACTTTTATATAAGTGACTTCGAGGTGTCATCAAGGGTTGCTTCTTTTGATGTCTGCCCTTTCATTCCCACAGATCCCGGCATGAGCCACAGGAGCTAATTTTCCATTAAAGGTTGTACAGCATTCTCTAAGAGCACTTCTTATTTTTCTGCAAGTTGTTCATGGTTTCTATGGTCTTGTATTTTAGATAATGCAACCTTAATGCCAGTTTTTAACACAGCCTTTCTTTCTTTTACGTCATAAATATTTTCTTTAAACCAATGCAGTGCTTCGAAAATGGCCAGTAGCCTGGTTATTTGAGCACCCATACGCTAATTTAATTTTCTTCTCTACTTCAATGTTACCTCCTGTTAAACCTATAAAAGCACAACCAACTGCATTACCTATTTCACTATCATCCATTGAAGATGTTATGGTATGCATTTTCTATGCTGACAGTGTCCGCCAAAATGTTCTCTGCTTGACGAAGACCAGTCAACGAATTTTGTAGGCATTTCTAATTCGTACTTCTGCACGATTTACCCCAATTTGATGTAAAATGGCAGAAATCCTGCCAAGACGACGGCGGCTTCGAAAGATATTGTCTTTAATGTCTTATGCTGTACCAGTTTGGATGAATGGTTTGGATAGCGAACAGAATATACGCAAACCTAGGCGTGTACAACGTAGAATATCATTAAGAACAATAAGAGGACTGGCGGGAGGGAGAGAGAGAAAGTGAGAGTGAGAGTGAGAAAGAGAGAGAGAGAGAGTGGGTATGTGTGTGTGGGTGTGTGTGTTTTGGTGTGAGAGAGAGCCGTTATAAATGGACAATGGCACCAATAATTTAGTATCACACGTTAAAAACAACCAAGAAATGAAATCTACAAGATCGTGTTTAACATATGCGAAATTTCCTAATCTGCTGAAAAGTATGAGAATATGAGTCAGCATTTGGCCTAGCCTCTCCCCGCTATATAATAATAATGCAGTCGCGCCATTGTCGTCTTAGTCTGCAACTTACGGCTGTATGTTAAAAAATGATTTGAAATGTCTTTGATTCGAGTTTAGCAAGGATAATATTCACAGTAGTAGAGTTTATCGCGCTTGCTTCAATCAGCATACAATACCTGGCATCGTGCCATTTGATTAGCTTTTCCAATTGTTAATCTAATTCATTAGAATTCGTGGTCTGATTGACCAAATGGCAAATAGGAGGAAAAAATTCGAAAGGTTGGGTTAAAGTGGGAAGTTAGTGTCCGAGTGGACATGTAGTAGAGCAGCTGCATATTTAGCCGGAGGTCGTGGGTTCGAATACCACTTGTGATACTGACTTTTTTTAAATCAACCCATACCCTACATGAAGATTAATTAAAAGGTGTTAATCTGAACTGAAAATTCAAATGTTGACTAAACAATTGTGAACTCGATGATAAAACAAGAGACAATATTCTATTGTATTGCTAATATAAGTATTTTAATGGCAATATGATTCTGTATGTTTTGATCTTTATCCTGTTATTATAGTTAAATATGCCAATATTATTTTCATAAATACTATCATTCAATAACGACCAATAGTGTGCAGGAGGTAGTGTTTCTCGCATTTCATTGTAGCTCCGACAAGAAGACCAAACCGCAGATAAAAATACAGTTATCACATAAAACGGATAACAGCACGACAAGCACTATACTTATTTTATATGCTATTATTAAGTATGACAAAATGTGTATTTTCCTGCGTGCATTGTTGCATAAGAATCATCGAACTAGAGACTTTGTTAATGTTAATTGAACCTTTTATTGTTGTAAAATTTCAGATTTTAAAAGTGCTTTTTTTTAATAACGACCTTTTTGTCAATAAATTTTAGCAAGTGGGGTGCATCGATTGTTTAAATAGGTTATCATCCTTATCTTCGAGTTAAAAGGGTCTCCGCTCTTGTGTCGCTCTCGCTGTCTACCAATTTTATCCTTCTGAGCATCACCATTTCCCAGCCCAGTTCGATCAATTTAATGTATGAAATGCCAAATATTTTATAATATTTAAATTAATGATGTACAAAAAATAGTATCGTATAGCAACTGTAATTCCAAATGTCTTTCAGAAGAACCATCTGGACATAAGATCCGAAACGATTACTTGGGATTTCGTGATTGGGTAGGTGCACTGGAAAAAACTAATAACCTGTTTCTTCGTCCGGTGTTAGATGTGTTTTTGATATTGTACCCATCGAATAAAATGATTACCATATTGTGTAACAGATTTCAAAAGGCAAAAATACACCAAATACGGTAAGAATTTGTACAAATTCAATTAAAACTGAACACCATATAGGCCAAGGTTTGTTTATACCACAAACCTTCCTTTAAAGCTACTGTATTTTCCGTTCTTTTGTGAATTTCACATTTTTCCCGGCGCCAGGGGCAGTATTTTCAACATTCATGAATCGCACAAATAAATATGATAAATAATATGAGTATAAGTAATAATAACTCATACAATAAGGATTCAAGTACTCACCACTACTATAACAAAAGTCATTGCCATAAACACATTATTAAATTCTTAGTAGCCAAATTATCTTTTGTTCCACACGTTTTTCTGCTGGTGGTAAAAATAAAGTGCAGCTGATTTCTGGGAACACGACTCTTTCAGATGATGCACATGGTCGCTGAATTACCCAAGAGTCTGTCCCGCCTGGATCACTCGCCGCTTATGTTTTCAAAATCAACACATAACATCGTTTGGAAAAGAATCATAACGAGAAATGAAAAGTGATTAAGTTAAGCAACTACAGGTTTGGATAAAACTTTAAGATGAACTTTGCGCTCGGTTGTAGTAATTTGTTCTTTGTACTCACCCGTCTGATAATTTTGAGTGATGTTATAAATGCAAAATACCCTCTTTTGACCAACAATAATAAAACGAGGTTGTTAGACAAGAACGCTCATCAGCACCGTTTGTGTTTGATTCATGTAAAACCTATATGAAATGAGGAAAGTATCACCGTAAAAAGTGAATAGAATGAACCTTGCCTCTCCCTCTTTATAACCCTGCGACACGCGTCATATAGATTTTACATAAAACTCACTGAATGTATTGTCAAAAAATGTTGACTGTTGAATAAGTCGAGTTATTTATTATAAGATTATATTTGTTTTATATTTTGGTTTATGTTATTTAATTTAATTTTAATTAATTTGTTTTGGGACATCTGTTTTTAAAGAAATGTCACACCTGTATATAAAATATTATCCATTTATCTAAATACGGGGAGTCCGCGTAATTCAGTCGCTGAGAATCCAATCCTGACTACAGGGCATTTGAAAATGGCAAAAAGAGGGAAAATTGGCACGGTTGCAATTCCAGATGGAGAGTTAGTGTCCAAGAGGAAGTTCGAGGATTCGAATCCTGCTCGTGACACTGACTTTTTTTCTCTCTCACATAGAATACACAATACATATATTGAACTTGTATAAGTGGAATTATTTACGTCTTGTATAGTTAAATTAAATAGATCTAGTTTTTTAATGGGTATGAGAATTATTTTATATAAGTTATTACATTTTTCAGACTTTTAAAAGGTTTTTAATAAAAGTTTTATTTTTCTGTTCTTGCCGAATTCAGGATTTCGATAGTTTGGCGTAAAGGCCACGCTGATGAGAGTGTTGTTTTAAATATTCAAATCTGCAGAATGGGACCCATGCTCTAAACTATGTCTATGCCTGTACCGTGGTTAATTTGGTGAATTCGTCCGTTCTCATTGCAGAACTTCTAAGACATGAATAATCTCATAGATTATTTAATTATCACAAATACCACTGGAGCACAAAAACAAATCTTGTACGGTTGCTGAAACTGCCAACTTATCATGATGAACGATTTTTTTTCCATCAAATAAATCTCTTATTTTAAGGAAAAACTAGAAATAAATTTAATTGAGTATACAACTGTAAAGACATGTATAATGTATCCAAAAACTGAGACGCCATTGTACAACCATTTCACTTTAAAAGAATTTTAAACGAATAAAATACCATCTCAACAGTAAAAATAAATCAAAAATAACATAATAATTGTTATTGATACGATCGATAAATCAGATGAGGGCAAACTGCAGTTAAACATCGCACAGAAATTTGCCGATCAAGCCCTCGGGAAATTGAACATATTAGGTAGTAATTTAGTGACCATTAATTAATGATTATTTGAAGTCCGTAAGATGGGTCTTCGTGACATAGGTTTAGAAAAGCAATTTCTTTATTGTGCTAACGTTTCGATCTTTATGAAGGTATCTTCAGGTTGTAACACCTCCAAAAAATCAACACAGAAAACACACATTTTGAACCCTGAAGATGCTCTACACAAAAGATCGAACGAAGCACAATAATGTTTTTCTAAACCTTCATCACACAAGACTGCATCTCACGAACTCCGCAGAATCATATTAGATAGTCCATTATATTCTTCTTATTAGTTACTGATTGACCATACATACACGGAGACCAAGCCCCCTAACGCAACGCCCCCAGTGCCAAGCGACGAGCGCAATACTATATAAACCCTAACCAGACTAAGTGACAGACAGTTTTTTTTTACTGAACATGGCGAAATGCGTTTGATTAACTCAAGCAAAAAACCCGCGAGTGAAGATAGACCCAGTAAGTGCTCATGTGTGGGTTCAACACGCTTAAAATTACCTGAATTTGACCCTTTGCCTTCGGTCAGTGCTCGGGCCGGTGTAACACGGTTGAAATTATTTTAAAAGCATCACCTCAGCCAGGGGGGAAACTGCTTTTGTTCCTAAGTAAGACTCTGAAAGGTACTGCTTCCCAGTGGCTCATACAAGTGACACGCCCAAACCCTACTTGGGACGAATTTAAGGAAATTTTTCTCGCTAAGTACTACGTAAACGAAACTCCCGCGTCTGTGAAGCTGAATATTCTAGACAGTCGACCCGACGAAGGCAACAGTTTCATTAAAATCAAACCATTTCCGTTCTTGCATCAAAGTTTCAAGGGCCAAGAAATCGCCGTCCGGAAAACAAACGGTGCAGAATAGTTCGTCCAGGAAGCCGAGCGAAAACAGAAGACCTGACATCACCTGTTACAGATGTAAGTGGTCCGGTAATTTTTCTTGTAGATGTGCTGTACAGAGGTAGAAGAAAAATGAGTCGTTGGAAATTTCAGAAAGACCTATTGGCTTTTGCAGTGTAAACCCGATAGGACAGTTAAGGCACAACGGTGAGTTTGGATTTTCAATTTGATAGGGGATACCAAGAGTTGATAGTACAATATTTAAAAACATTGCATGGATTAAGAGAAGCCACAGTAATATGCACAAATCAGGTCATTCTCTTGTTGTTATCAATGGATTTTCATTAAAGATATTGTTTCACCTTGTACCCAACAAGTTTTTGAACGTTCCAATAGTACCTAGTAATAATACCTCTCAAGATAAATTTGGGCAATTAAAAACAGAAATTCCTGATTCTTTGAAGCTAGTCGAGAAATGGAGAGAGTGCAGAATGTAGTAAAGCTAGATTTGACAAATGTAAAGCCAAGGTTCTCCCATTAGCCGTTGGTTATTTAGTTCTCTGAAAAACGAAGAGCGAAAACAGTCCAAGCTTGATCTTAAATATAAAGGGTCTTTCAAGATTTCATGGATTCTGCCAAATGACAGTTTTAGAGAGAGAATGGGAGATAAGTTTCTATCTACGGACGTAGATCCTACAACAAACGTATTCGTCATGCGCCTGATGCGGCAGCAACTGGTCAATCACTAAGTGTCAGTGATAGTGAGAGAGAAAATGATAAATGGTTTAAAAAGTTTTGTTTTTGTTGCTTCTCGTGCTGTACTGTCATGAAAAGGTCTCATTGTAACGTTCAGAGCCATGATATCAAGTGATATGGAATGCCTCGGTGGTGTGTGATGAGGAGTCTTGAGAGAGATTAAGTTTACTTACTTATTTACATTGTTGACATTTTAAGAGATATTAAAATGGAATTCGTTGTACTAAAAAACCTTTAATACATGCCATCGGTGAAAACAACGAATCCAGCTACATTTTATTCTATAATTATTTAGAAATCGATAGATGCGGTCTGGTGTGATGTAGGTTTCAGAAAAACATTTTCTTTATCGTGCCAGCGTTTCGATCTTTATTGAGATCACCTTCAGGGCTCAAAGTGTTTGTCTTCTGGGTAATTGTGCCATTCTTGCGTTTCGTGTTGAGTGTGACTGATCTCAATCATCTTTTCGATTCATCAACATTTCGATCTTTTATTGAGGAGATCATCTGCAGGGCTCAGAGTCACTCTCTAAAGAAGTAATTTGGTCAATTAGGACACTAAATATAAATAGATTATGCACAATTTAATACTAACCGGTCAGAACAAAACGTTCAAGGATTCAAACATTTCAAATCCAAAAATATAATTTGTTTAAATGTTTCAGCTAAAAGCACAAATGCACGACGGTCAATCATCTCAAGAGGTCACGTGTCTTTCGAGACATCCGACCTAGCTCATAAAGTTAACAAAGATCTGACTAAATTCTGACAATACTACCTAGCAATACTAATCTACAAAACCTGTACCTTCTATCAGCATTTTTGTATATGTAAATTTTTTTTTTAAATCTGAGAACGTGCAGAATTTCTGTACAAGTAAATTTGATCATGTGTATTGTCACCATATTATGTGCATATGTATTTATTATCCGGCTGTCCTATCACGGTCGATGAATTTGCAATTAGACCAGGTTTTGCAGCTTGTCATTTATCAAACTGTTTTCTGTGCTTGTTTTATCCACGTAGATAATAGAAAATAAACATTTCATTGGCTTAATTTTCGCATTTTAATAATGAAACTATATGTTGGCAGCCAAAAACAAAACATTTAAGGCAAAATTAACTATTTCCCCATAGAAGACGATATAAGTGAATGGTTAATGACATTTAGCAGGACAAACTGCTGCTGTTTTGTATATTCTGTTTTATAAATAGACTCGGCAAATTCCAAAACAAACAGATTTAACGTCTACAAACCTTTTATAAATCAGTTTGGCCATAAAATAACTGAAAGGATAAGAGCATCGCATGTTTACATTATACTATTACCGTTTCGGAAAAAAGTATTTGTAAAATATTTAATAATTAATTAACTTGTGTTGCGATGCGGTGTAGATTTCGAATAAAAATTAAAGTTTTTAATTCCTTTTGAAGCAAGGTTAATCCTGTGAGTGTTTATATACAGTTTTTCTACACCCACGGCGTACAGTTTAAACTAGTCCGTTAATGGAATATGATCAAATGTTCCAAGAATTTGTCGCTTCTTGGGGAAGATTTTATTGAGTTTGGGGTCACAAGTCACAGAATTACAAATGTGGAAACGTCAATATTTGCCCAAGAAAATAACAAATTTGAACAAAAAAACGAAAACAAACAATATTCCTTTTTACAAATCTCACTTTGAATACGAATTTCACCTCGAAATGAAAAACACTGTGCTAAAATCCTGCTTCCTTTTCCCAAATTGCATACCTTAAACAGGTCATTAACGTCTTCGTTCCGGCCCATAGAGAATCTATAAGCGGGTTTATTTTGAGAAACGGGCCATCGAACATTTTAAACAAATTGTTCAACAAAGAGAATTGTTAAGGCCGCCCTAAAATTCTTACCGGTTACTCCACCTCACGGACAACAGTCTTTACTTTCATTGGTAGGCACGCTAATTCAACAGGCGCGGATTGGGTTGTCTTTTGGAAAATTCTCTGAATGTTGAAACTTTTTATTTCTCTATAAAAGAGAAAATCCCAACCTTCGACTCCCTCTGCCAAGAGGTAATTAAGTCGGCGGAACAAATCCTAGAGGAAATACAATTGACTATTCAGAACCTATACAAACTCGGTAAATTTCAGAAGCTTTGTTTTATTAATTTATTTCTTGTCTGGTAGTTAGTTTCGGAGGTAAAACTGAAATTGAAAATACCATCGGCTCTGTGAAAAAAGTTAAGGTTTATTTAATTTTAATTCTTAATGTAAAAATGTTGTCAACTATGCATAAGTAATCTATTTGATCTCAGATAAATAATCAGTTTCTGTCCGTTACGTATGTATTGCTCCGCAAAACAAAATTTAGATGGAAGCCTAATTTATATAACATTTAAATCAGTACTGAAGCGCCAAGAGCCCAGATGATAACGACTCTAAAAGAAAAGCCCCGAGGCAACTATAGATTATTCATTCGTCGAAATATATAAACATGGAAAAAACGCAAAAATTAAAAACTCGTTTACGTTAAGAGCGCCGCCTTGGTTGCTGGTCTTAATCAAGAATTTGGAAGATGTGGTTAGGCGAAACATAACGAACCGCGAAACCTTTTAAAAAAAAGGGTGGGGGAAATGGGCTAATGTATGCATTAATGCAGCATAAACTGAACCGCAATTTGTCCTATGGTCATCTTTTATGTTCTAATTTATTGTAAGCATTAAAGTCGAGTTTCCTTACGACTAGCTAGCACGAAAATTCCCCGTTTTCAAATTATTTTACCTAGCACAAAAGCTAATCCTAGAAAAGTATACCGGTAATATATTATGATTTAATTAGGGTTTTCAAGTTGCAATGTCTATATCTTGTTCCAACTAATTAATACCACAACAAAGAGTAACTCGAACATTTAGTTGTCCACAGAATTACAAATAATTAAATGTGTGTGATTAGTGAACGTTAATCGATAATTATTTATAAATTGTGAGATGCCGTCTGGTGTTACGTAAATTTCACAAAAACATTTTCTTTATCGTGCCGATGTTTCGATCTTTATTGAGATCATCTTCAGGGCTCAAAGTGTTTGTCTTCTGTGGAACTATGCTATTCTTACGTGTCGTGTTGAGACTCTCACCTTACTACACACCAGACCGCATCTCACGATTTCTAAATATTAAAAGTAAGTAAAAATAAAGATATGTGGTTCGCTCAAGATATTGAAGGAAAAAATCCGTGTTTACACTTTTATTTAGAGTCTAACGTTTAAATAGGTAATTCCAAGGCAAACAAGAGTACCTGATTACTATTATATGTGTAATTCTACAAACTGTGAATTAACATCTTCCTATCACATTTACCATCATAGTTAATTTTCTGATTCCAGATCGCCTTTTAGAATGAATTTTTTTATAATTGAAAATTACTTAGAAAGCATGTGCTAAAATAATCCAGTTTAAATACCGACCCAGCAATTTACTATACCGTATATAATAAATGCGACATCCGCGAAAATTTCCTGCACACTAAACAAAAGCAAAGCCGGTGTGATTGTGGGAAAATAAATACGTCAATCTGTTATAAATAAAAGCATGTTGGAATTATGATGCATTTTTGAACTTTTTCACTACAGTTGCAGTTGTGCTAATTAGTATGAGACAGGTCACATACATACAAAATATCGCATACATGGAAGTTTCCTAGACAGAACGGCCTTTAGCCCAGAATTAATGCTTTAAGATCCTTGATCCTCTTTAAAATTTATTTACAACTTGTTAAAAAGAAAATTTTATTAAATTGAATACTAGTAAACCCGTAAGGAATTTTGTACAACCGTACGTATGAAATACCTGTCTTAAAAATTTAAAATATATTACGAAAGTTTAGTCTCCAATATTTTGTTGTTTTTGAGAAAAATAAACGTGGAAACGAGATGTTTATGGAAAAATATTTTTATATATATAATTTGTAATTAAATTTTTGTTCTTTCACATTTGTTTAGCTAGAAAATTAAAAACCTATTGGAGAATCATTTTGCCAGTTCAATTTTGTTATTATTTCCATTATATTTAGTGGCCTGATTGACCAAATTACTTCTTCTAATTAATTAATCGTTTTGTGTAAGGTTTTGGTTGAAATGAAAAGTGTAAAAGGCGGGATTGTTACTAGTTTATGTCTTAGTACATGGTCTGTTTCCCAATTTTCCCGATCTGATGAAAGAAAAAGATTAATAGAAAAATTTAATCCAGGAAGAAAACTTGTTATGACCAGACACACTGAGTGTACATGTTACAGAAAATTTTTTTAAAAATGCCTCTGTATGATTTATTAGCCCAAATCTTATCTATAACGTTTAACTTTTCATTTTAATCTTGTTATTAACAATGTTGTTCCTGAAATAAAAGTGAGAATGGTCACGTATATACAAAATGTATGGTGATTATTAGTGATCGTTAATCGAGAATTATTCCGAAATCGTGAGATGCGGACTGGTGTGATGTAGGCTTCAGAAAAACATTTTCTTTATCGTGCCACGTTCGATCTTTATTGACATCATCTTCAGGGCTCAAAGTGTTTGTCTTCTGGATAATTGTGCCATTCTTGGGGTCGTGTTGAGAGGTAATAAATTGGTTATAAGTTCATTTAAAAAGAAAGAAACAAGCATGATACATACAGAAAGGAAATAACCCTTCAAGAGAAGAGAAACGAACAAACATCTGCAAAATAAATAAATAAATTTAATCAAATATGATTGATTAGCTCATCACGTTCTGTGTGTTTAATTTAAAAAAGACTAATAAAACAGAAACTAACTGCGGAAGAGTGTTCGTTGTATTCCGCTTTGAAAAGTGTCTAGCTTTGTATAGAGACAGTGTATAACGCCAGATAGGAAAATTGTGATTAAGCATGGCAACTAGTATTTGGGGACATGTTTGGACTTATTTTTGAGAAAAATAACAAACGAGATGTTTATGGAAAAATATTTTTGTATATATAGTGTGCTATTAAATTTTTGTTCTTTCACATTTTTTTAGCTAGAAAATGAAAAACCTGTTGGAAAATCATTTTGCCAGTTCAATTTTGTTATTATTTCCATTATATTTGGCCTGATGGACCAAGAAAAGAAAAATTGTTTCGATATTTCAAGTGAACAGAGCTGAATTACTGAATGTATTACTGATAGAAATCGCGTTTTGTGTTCACTTTTGTGTACAGTGAGTGACTTTTTTACCGTGAATATATAGAGTGAGAAGGCCTATGTTGAAATGTTGACTACACCATCATTACTTAATTAGATTTATAGAATAATAGAGAAAAAAATTAAAAAAGAAAGAAAAAAGTAAACCTGGGAGTATGTATATGTTTAAAAAGTGCTTGAGTTGTGAAGTATAAAGTTTATCGTAAATGATACAAAAACAACTAATTCCGGAAGGAGTTATTATAGGTTATAATTATAGGTTCACATGTGTATGTCGTGTAAAATCAGGCTTAAGTAAATTATTAATCAGCAATAAAAAAACAAGTTAATAAAAAAAGTCATCGCTAAAAGTTTAGAAGAATTGTTAAATTTTGTCATAAAAATCTAATTTCTCTAAGTCCTTAATTCCCTTAGCTTGAAAATGGGAAGAACACAATTTCAGAGATGAGAATAAAACATTGTTATGTTCCGGTGGTCACGATATGTTGTGTCATCTTATGTTTATTTAATAGAGCCGGCCCTATCTTTTGTTATGGAAATCTGAATGTATCAAGTCATGTATACACAAAACCTCGCGCGTGAAACTTACTAGGCGGACTTTGGTTTATATTGGTTTGGTTGTATATGTTCTGTAAATTTGAAATTTAAAAAAATTAATAAATAAACTAGAACCAAGATTTAAAATTATGAGCGGAGAGAAAGATCTTTGCCCATCTTTTAGTTCAAAGCTGAAGCAGGAGGAAACCAAGATTTTCTCTAAGTAATCATTTTTGTCTTTACATTGTGCTTGCATTTTTACCAATTCCAACTTTGATCTAAGAGATAAATAATATAATGATCTATAGTTTGAATTAACAAGTTTGGTGGAGGAAAACAATTTTTAACCCTTTCTGAATAAACTAGGATGGAGAAAAGTAAGTTATACAGGAAAAATAACTGATATGTAAGTGTAACTAATTTCGTTAGGTTATTAGCAAAATAGGTTTTTTAGGTTTCATCTATAGTTAGGATGGATATGGCGCTCGAAGTCACGATAGCTCAAGTGGTTAGAGCGTGCGGCGTATTCAGCCGAAGGTCGTAGGTTCGAATACTACTAGTGACACTTTTCCATTTCAACCAATACCTTACATATAAAAATTAATTAATTAAAAGTAGTTACTTGGTCAATCGGACCACGAATTATAATGTATTTAATAATAGCGTAATGTTAAATTTTCCTGGGCTACAGGCCTGTTTCAAATTTGCTTTCAGCCCTGAACAAGGTTTTATTTCTATATGTTATTCAAAAACAGTTACAACACCGCTCTTTATTGAATTTTGAAGGTGGGAAATTTGTTATTTTCTCATGTTCCAGTGGAGTATTCATCGAACGATCGAAATCCAAACCATCGACAAATTTAGAGATATATTTTTGTTTTTACAAACAGGTACTATCGAATAACAGGTGGCATGGTTGAAAATGTTTATTACGAAAGACGTTTCTGTTTGAAGATTAACAATTTTACAAATTTTCAGAGGATAAATTAATAGAAACAGGATTTGTAGTTATATAATTTGATTAAAAACGAGGTAGAATTATCCTGCCAAATTTTGCACTTTTCTGTAACAGCAGTGGTATATTTTCATATAAGATATTTGTGAAACGTGTTGATTTCTAATTTTACCAAAAGGTTTGAGTTAGGACGTTGGTTTTGCCAGTGCAATGTTACTGTGTATATTAGTATAGTACAATATTCATAGTTTTGTAATCTGAAATACATGGGACAAGTTCGGAAACATAAGAAACCCAGGAAGAAATAAAGGATGGTACCTATTTTTCCTACCATTTTTCCAATTTGTCAATGTTAATAGAGTTGTATCTATAAAATTTTCTAATTTATGAACTTTTAACCCATGATCTGTATAATTAAAATGTGTTTTTGATCAAGCGTATAGCGACTACCAAAAGCCAGAGAGTATTCGATCCTGCAAGCCTCATTAATGCTAAACAGACAGCTCCAAAACGAGTTATCGGCTCTAAATTCTCACAATTCTGTTTAGTCCAATAAAAAATGTATATTGAAAAGACTTCGTAAGTTTTCCCAACTTTTTGTTTTAAAGCATCATAAGCTTTAAGTCTTCATAATCCAAATTGTCATCCATGTCCAAGCAAAGAAAAGTAAGAAATTTTTTACAATTTATAAAGAGACAAGTAAGGACTGCGAGTGTGCGTTCGGTTTTTTGCCGTCAAATATTTTTACATATTTTTGTATGGTGATATATTTATTCGTTTTTTTACCAGATCGGATAAATCCTAGCAGAAAAATCAAGTTCATCGCGATAGTATAAGAAAAAATGACTTTTACAATTTAACCCTATTAATAAAGTTTCACTCATCGATCTATTACATACATTTTAATAGAAAAGCTGGAAATTTCAGTTAAAATCCCAAGTAAGGAATGCGATTGTGCCAATTAATTTTGCACTTCAAATATGGTTTATTTTTTGAAAAGCAGCTTTCGCTCTAAATTCTCAAAATTGTATTTTACAAATTTTTAATTAAATTACCATAAATACTGAAAATACACTGTTTTTAGAGCAACAAGTAAGATCAGGGGGTTTGCAGTTGCTTCTGACCGTCAAATATTGTTATTTTTGTATATGTTTCCATAGTTAGTATATTTTGTTTGTTTTATCGTTCTTCCAATCGCAAAAGGTATAAGAAAAATGAGAAAATTTTAAGATCCACGTAAACAAAGGTTTTTACATACATTATATATAAATACATAATTGTTAACGATTACAACCAAAATTCTACTTTTATTTATTCTTATTAAATAATAAATATAAACATTAACATTATAATTGTTTTATTTTTTGCGTTGAATTTGCCCATCAAAAATGCTGTATTGTTGAACAACACAAAATGAGTTTTCTGCTCTAAATTTTCAAAATCGTATTTTACAACGTGTAAAGGGGATTTACTCAGTTAATAAATTATCAGAAAGGCAAGAAATTTACAGTTTTTAAAGCCACACGTAAGGAATCCGTGTTCCGGTGTATTTTGCACGTCAAATATTGCTATTGTCATATATATTTGCGCGGTGGGGCATTTTGTTTGTTTTTCCTTTCCCACCCCGGGAATTTTGATAAGAAAAATGAGATTTTTTAAGATCCAGGCAACTAATAATTATTAGAAAGAATGAAAATTTACAATATTTAAAGCCACAAATAAGGAATCCGAGTTTACCAATGTATTTTGCCATTCAAATGCAGTTATTTTCGCATATTTTGGCATGGTTTATATATATATATATATATGAACG
>CM077104.1:105192-157913 GCA_039619505.1 Cimex hemipterus | reverse complement strand
TATATATATATATTATATATATATATTGTTTTTCCGTTTACTCGAAGGGATAAAATGATAAGAAATTTGGGAGAAGCTTTAAGATCAACGGAGATAAAATTGATTGAAGATTTTTCAGCCGATAAATTTAACAGGTGAAGCTGAAAATCTACACTTTGTAAAGCTCACAAGTGAGGAATGCGAGTTTCCCAGTTGATTTTGCCCTTCATGAATTGTTGTTACGTCTTTGTATATTTTTTCATGGCCGTATATTTTGTGGTGTGTTTATATTTCCGGCCAATCGGGAAAAATGAAAAATATAGTAATAGTTGACAAATCGTATGATCTCACAAAAAACTGACTCAATAAAGCATAATCAAGAACTACTTTTCGACTCTGAATTCTCATGTATTTACAACTTGTAAAAGAAAGTTTCTCACGCAATAAATATTATCAGAAAATCTGTAAATTACATTTTATAATGCATAAGAATGCGAGTTTGCCCATCTGGTGGTATTTGATAAACAGCAAAAAAATTTTTTTGGCTCTAAATTCTCAAAATTGTATTTTACAACGTGTAAAGGGGATTTTCTCAGTTAATATATTATCAGAAAGACAAGAAATTTACAGTTTTTAAAGCCACAAATAAGGAATGCGAGTTTACTAGTGTATTTTGCCAGTCAAATATTTTAATTTTTGAATATTTTTGCATGGTAGTACATTTTGTTTGTATTTCTCTTCTCCCAAATAAGAATAAGGAAAAATAAATAAGAAAAATGGGCAAATTTTAAGATCGTCGTATTAAAATTGTTTAAGTATATAAATAGGCACATAGTTGGTACGTGTTACAGAGTTATTAAATAACATTAGCCCCATAAAATCTTCTAATTTTTCAATGTTTAACCCTCGAATGGTGCCTATTATGTACATTAAAACGTATACAAGTCACGTCCCACGAATATACAAAATGTCGCGTACGGCCCCGAAGCCTGAGAAGTTACCGATGCCGTGGGCCTCGCTAATGCGGAACGGCTACGACTAGAACTGCCGGTAAAAGACGGTCCAACTTAGAAAAAAACTTAGCATTCTTTCCATTTTTATTTTCGTTAATTCATGCAAGACTCGGATGTGTTGCGGGACACTGTTTCTTTTTCGCCGGCCGATCCTCTAACAATTTTTACTCTAAGAAAAATCCATTTAGTTAAAAAATGGGGGGGTTTAAATCATGCATAATAATATTTAAAAGTAAATCTTTGTTTAGCTATGATTTGCAATGGTATTTTATAATAAATGAATTAATTTTTTTTATATTTCTTTGAAGGTATGGTCTGCGATTTCTCAATTGAAATGCGTGAAAACAGAGGTTCATGGTACATGAATAATTTAAACGATTGTGTGATGTTATGTAATAAATAATCAATGCGAAATAACTCTTTTTCTTAATTTCTTGCACAGTTTTGGCCGAGTAAGATGTATTAAAACTATGTAATCTAAATTGATTTAAGGGAATGTTTTTTATATTAAATAATTTGTGGGAGATTTGTTTTTAACTGGTAAAATGGGTAGAAAAGACAAAAATGAAATTTTAAATTATCTCCTACTCAGTAAGGTGTTCAAAAATTACCTTCTTATTGCCGGCACCCCGTCCGTTTGTGTACCGCTGCTTCACCAAAATTCGTCTTCCGTCTTCTGTCACTTTCGCCTTTTGAAAAGACTTTGTACGACGGCCACAACACTTGACGCGAACCGATTTCGGCAAATTGTACCTACGGGGACTTTGCCAATGACGGAAATCTTCAACCGGTCCTAGACTTAGCGAATTCGGCGAAATCCCAACGCCCAACGATAGCTGACGCCGTTCTGGCGTTGAGAAGGGTCTAGGCTTCGAGCGGTGGGGGTGAGGAAGCGCCCCCCTCCATGCAAGCGGTTCCCCTCTCTCTTCAAACTCCACCCCGCATTTACAAGCGCCACTTTATCTCGGCCTTCTTTTTTTTTATTATTATTTATTTTATTATTTAATTGTTTTAATTATTTTATTTATTTATTTTTGTATGGTTACATTCCCCTTTTCTTCATGTCCTCATTAAGTTTTGATTTCAAAAACCAGTGACCTTTCGTTTTCTTTAAAAGCTCGAGTTTTAATAGCCGTTTAAATTTCAAAAGAGATAAGTTTCAACTTCCATAAACTTTCCAAAATAATAACAATAGGATTTGGATTTGTATACGCTCAAATCTGCACGTATGTATGCACACATGAGCAGAGCTGAGCCTAGGCTGCTCCTCCATTAAAACCGAACTACATCGGCCGTTCAACAGCCGAACTATTTGACCAAACAGACGACCGGCAATATAGCCGAACGCCGTCGTCCACTGTAGCCGATTTTCGTTAGTTCACGATACAGCCCAAATGGATGTAGAAGATTTGTTGCTGCTCAAAAATTCTTAGTTTACATACAAATGGCATGAGAGAAATAAACAAAAATATTGGAAGTTCCATTTGTAAAGCTATCCTTGATCACAGCTTACACTGGACATCTCTCCATAGAGTGGATCACGCATGTCCCAAGTCCTCAACCGCACATATCAATTTTTCGCAATCCATCGAAATGAAAAGGAAACGAAAGGTAAGCAAACAAACGGCGTTAAACGATAGTGAGTGTTTGATGTCACGTGGTTGACAGTTGGAGTCGAAATAACATTTCGACCGAATAGGACTGGAAAATCCAAATTTATTTGGTTCGGAAAGTGCTTCGGCCGTACCCGGCCCAACACGACCGTATGAATTGGTTCTAATGGATGTGTGCTCCATTCGTTTCTTCACTTGTGGATCTCCCGACCCTATTCGGCCGTGCAACGTCCGAGCAAGTTCGGCCGAAAATGGTTCCAGAGAACGGCCTACCTATCACTTCTCACAGTTCATGGCAGCTTTTGTAATTTACGGTAAATTGTTAGCAGGCCTCAAGAATCACTCACCACGGGTCTTACCCTTCCTGGCATCGAGGTTGGACGCCGGGTAGTGTCTAAACCTACGTCACACCACACCTCTTCTCACGATCTCCAAATAATCATTAATTAACGGTCACTAAACATCACACTTTACTCATTTTGTTAACACATTACCTTGTCTTTTCTCTATTTTAATCCAGTTATATTCACTTTAACCATGGAAAGGCAACATCTTGAACCAGAAATATTAATGTGGAGATTATTATGAATATCGAGGTCACTGGCAAGAGTGGATATCACAGAGGCAGTTGGCTTTCGTCAGACGTTGGTTTTCCGGGCTTTAGCCCGATTCCGACAGGCTGAAAGTGCCATTAGTATGCCTGGTAGGCCCTGTAGCAGGGGTGCTCAAACTTGAACTGCTGGCGATCTACCTCAATATTTTTAGACTACTTACGATCGACTCTGAGAGGCTGGAAGTGTGTGTGATGCAGGGTTGTCGTACATACCGTAGTACCGTAGCATATATAGATATTAGCTTTCTGCACAATATAGGTACATTATTTTAGTCAAGGTTTGGGTTAGGTTTAGTTAGGTTCTTCTCTACATTATCAATGAAAAAACTCATAGTTATTCAAAATTGCGAGTTTATTGGTTGTTACAAAACAAAAGAGTTACATATGGTTTTAAACTTAACTAAGGAGTGGCTTTGGATATTGAAGCGTGGCACTGCATGTCCTCAGCATACTTTTCATAAGATGGTACGTAGCCACTGAGTGCTAATCGGAAGCATGATGACATATGATAGTCAGTTAGTCGATTGCGATATTTTGACTTAATCATCTTCACAAGTAAGTTGACCCAAAAAATGCCGTCAGTTGAAGGGCGATTTGCCTTACATTCGGATATTTATCTTCAGATATAAAACACCAGAAATTTGTATCAGACGCTGTAGCTTTGAGATGTATATCTGATATAATCTGCACCAACTCATTTTCAACAGAACGTAAGTTCATATTAAACTCACTTGCTATTTCAGTAGCTAATTCCTCAATGTTTTTACATAAAAAAGGATAACTCATAAATGATGCTATATTTTCCAATTTACTGCAATCATAAAAACGCATTTCGAATTGTCCCAAAATATTTGATAATTCAGCCTCATACGTATAATTCAACTGAGGAATCCTTGCTTTCAAAGACGGAAAATGTTTCAGATCCGTTCTTTTCAGTTGATCTATCATAAGTTGCAATTTACTTTTGAATGCGTTTACTGCACTAATCATCTCAATAATAGTTTTTCCTTTACCTTGAACCTTCAAGTAAGGTGTTTAAGTGCATTGTGATGTCAGTCAAAAATGCCAAATCAGTCAGGCATTTTTCGTTTTTCAAAATCTGAGTGTCATCACCTCTTTCGTCTAGAAAAGCTGTTATTTCGGGCAATAATTCTTGTAGTTTAGTTACCTACCTACTTATTAAAAATTTTTTTCTTCTCGAGATATACTCAAAAAGCACTCACGATCGACCGTTTGAGCACCCCTGCGTCTTAGAGACTTAGTGGAATAAATTTGTTAAACGTTGAAGTAACATCAAAAGCGAAATATCCCGAATGGAAATAGTATTCAGACAGTGCACAATAAGAACTTTAAAATCAAAGTAGACTTGTGTGATAACCTCTGGACGTATGGATGTTTGTTCACGGAGCACCCTTATATTTTAACGCAATTAAAATACCAATAAGAAAGAATGAAAAAAATTCTTTCGTCGAGCATCGCAGTTTATTCTATTTAATTGAATAAAACAAAATCGAAAATACAAGCCAAAACAAAAAGTTAGTTAATCCTGATTATTAACAACGGTTTTACTCAAGAATAGAAAACGTGAAGTTTACTCATTTTACAAACCAACACCTTTCCTCGTCATATCTCCATTTTAATCCATCTGTATTCACTTATCTACATAAGATAACCATCTTGAACCAGAAGTTCGTAAAATTATTGTGAGAACGAGTCTTCGAGGTCACCGCCAATTGGATATCGCAGAGGCAGTTGGCTTTTGTTTGAAAGTAGTCTCCCGGGCTTTAGCCCGATTCCGAGAGACTGGAAGTACCATTAGTAAGGAGGCTAGGTAGTGCTAGGATCTCAGCGCATTACGACGCTAAGGAAGGACAGAAATATTGTAATTGCTGCAAGAAGGAACCTTTTCGATAGTGCCTTTATTTCTCCTGCAATCGGTTTCTAAATTCGCTGTTGGTTGAGGCTTAATATGAAGGTTTGAATTATCAAGATGTAACAGGGTATGGTGTTTTTACCACATTGATGACAAGATTGGCAATATGGTGCGTCGAAAGACAGTTGAAACACACTCTTTAGATTTCAAAAATCTGAAGAGTTAAATCGGGGTCAATTTTTGAAATTCAGAACATTTGTACAAAGGGTGTTCCTGCGGGCATGAGAAACAAGGGGTTGATACCGTATTTCCATGTGTACACAAAATCCGTTTACCATCACCAGGCTTGACTATTGCTGTAGGAAGACTTGCTCCAGAAGAACATAATTCCGATTGAATTATCAAGGTGCTGATGAATGAATTCGATTAAATTATTGTTTTGCAATCCTATTATTATCCTTCACATAATTGGTTTCAAATTTCTCTCTAAGATGTGTGCCTACAAGACACATAACACTTGCCAGCCCACAATACTTGTAAGTCAATTACAATTCATTCAACGGATATGTTAAAATAAATGTTTGTAATTAATTATAATTTTATCCCTCAGACGGTTTTAAACCATGAGGAATGTCTTTTTGCTTTGTAATATATAATGCCGATCCGTAAACTTTGTATATATATTAAACAATAAAGACTTATAGTAGTAGTAATTATAATTTTACAAATATCAAATGGATTAAATTTAAAGTTTATACAAACAAAATATATATAAAACAAAAAAAGGGAGGGCGCCTGAGACATTAGATTAGACAAATTTACAACAATGCGATATAATAATAATACAATAGTATAAGTATTAAAACAAATATAAAATAAGTTTATAAGTTTACAGTTTTCATAAAACCAAAGAGAAAGAGAAAAAAACATATAAATTGTGTAAAACGAAAAACTCACGGGTGAGGTCAGCGAATGGAGCAGCGAGTCACAAACAAATGCGGAGAAATCAACACGCGACAAAAACTGTCGCGAATAAATTGCGGATGTAACTCGTACACAAAGTCTTTAAACTTGCGGGTCGAGGGACTGCCTCGAACACGAGCGGTAGTGAAGAAGAGACTCTGGACCTCGTCACCAAGTGCATCTCCAACATCAAAAGCGATATACAGACGGGTGGATGCGTTATGTTGTTCTGAGCGTTCAAGAAAACTGTATTCTCTATCATTGGCGGGAACTTTGCAGTTATGAGTGAAACGTAAGACATATGCTATGGCTCTGATCAATTTGCTGTATGAGGATGATCTATCTATCAATTCAATGAATGGTGAAGAGTACTTATCTAAACTAAGTAAAACAGTTTCTGATTTTATCTCAGGTAAATCTTATCCAACAATAAGGTCCAACGATTGATTGGCCAGTCGTTAATGGGGAATCTAATACAACTGGGTCCGTACCACCATGAATCGAGTTGTACGAGGTTGGATGGCGAATCGCCACGTGAGACAATATCTGTCGGCCGATTCTCTTCTTCTGGCAACGTGCAATTTTCAACTTGCAGCCATTTGAGTGTCTCGATTTATTACTGACTCTGCTTTTGTATGAAAACTAAGACGATATCTTAAAATATTATGGTCTTTTGTTATTAATGAGGAAGTATTATGCACTCACGATTCGATACTCTTCCAAGAGACGACATGAAAGGATGTTTGAATTTCATCAAAGCTACCAAATAAATCTAGGTACCAAAAAAGAATGGGGACGAGAGGGAAACACCTTTAAGAATGGCACCATCTTTTGGTACACAGATAAGACCGATAGGAAAATACACCAGTATCTTCCAAGCTGATATTCACGCAATCGAGAGATGTCAACTCGACTTGATTAAAGGGTACAAAAGCAAGAGCTATCATGTCAGGAATCCAAGCAGCCATCGAAGCACCAAGCTCACTTATCATTAGATCAAAGATGATGTTGAACTGCAAAACGATCCTCAAATTAATAAAAAGCGTTCCCTGATAATTTGCGAGTGTGTTTAAATAGCCATCATAAGACATATCCATGTACAGATGTATCTGCATGTAGTGTAGATACTCGTTCCATTTTTCCTCAAGAATTGTACTCTTCCTAATCCGCATTTGACGAATACTATAGTACTACCGTCGACCTTGGTGGTAGAAGGAACTTTCCGACTTGGCCGAATTAGGCACAGCAATGGGTCGGCAGAGGTGGGCATGAGGACCGCCCATTGGGCGGAGTCTCAGCACCGCCACTGCTGCCTGCTTTTTTGTTCCACCAGAAACGCGAACGACAGCTAAACTGTTCACAACAGACAACTATCAGAACGGTTGAACTGCTGAGTAGACGTAAAATTCTAACCACTAACCTGTTAGTAAAATCATGTTTGAACCAATAAAAAATACGGTTTGTTTTACTTCAGACAGACCTAAAACAATATCTTAATTTCATCTTACATTTACAGAAATTCAATGATACAAACACAAATGCTTTATAGGTGAAACGCGCCCGATAAGGAACAGCGTAAATAGGCAAACCAGACTGAATCGACCAAACCTGATCATCGTCTAGCAGACCTAAAACAATATTTTAAAATTTAATATAAATTCAGCTTGTATTCATATGGCTAAAATGCAAAATAATTTCTTTCAAAAGATTGTTAATTTAACATTTAACAAATAAGTTTATATAGGATAAAGTCTGTAAATTTGTAAAATTAAGAAATATATATTTTAAAGCATTGTCCAAACAAATTTAGTAAGATACTGCAAGAAAAATAATAGGTCAATAATAATAGGAATGTATAATATTTAGTGAACGTTAATTAATGATTATTTAGAGATCATGAAATACAGTCTGGTGTGACGTAGGTTTGGAAAAACATTTTCTTTATCGTGCCAACGTTGCCAACTTTATTGAGAACATCTTCATGGAATTTATAACAATACTTTAAATTATCCATATTCATATATGATATGCATATGAATTTATACAATGATGTACTCAATATAGAATTTTAGGTTTAATAGAAGTATTTGGACTTACTCAAAGCGTGTTTTCTATGTAGATGTGTCACTGTTTTGTGCCGTGTTGAAAGTAGTAGTGAGATATTAATGTTTTTTATTTAGATATGTTTGATTTTCCTCCTCAAGACTTCAACAAATTATGTACATAATAAACTGCATATATACTATACATAATAAATAAATAAACCAGATTCTGGAAGGCTCATGTCTCAGGCCTGATACAAGCAAACACATATAATCCTACTAACAGTAATAATGCAATGATACGTTTTGTCCAAACTTTCTTCCAGACCTGTTGTTCCTCAACCCCTAATATTTATAAAGAGAAGCCTGTAAGGATTCAAAAATGCATTTAATTGTTCTGTTAATTGAATTAAAACCCTACACAAGAACCAAGATAAACATGAAGAAAAAAGGCATTGTGATCCATCCAATTGTTAAAAAGTTTCACCATTTTTTATACAAGCAAACACACACACACAAAATATAATACATGGCGGTGCAAAATTGGTTAGGATAGTACAGTACGTTTTTTTGTTGTTTTTTTTGGGGGGGGGGATTTTTTAAACACTAATTTATCATAATTTAATCATGTTGATTAACTGGGGATTTTTGAAGTTGAGCTCATGCACTGCAATAAAAATTGTAAATAAAAAGAAATGGTATATATATTTCCCCGAAAATTACAATTAAATTTTTAATATTTACAAAAATAATTTATTAAATTTTGTATAATTTATTAGTAAACATCATACATTTATCAACTTTTAATTTTTTTAAGTTTTAAATGTACTTCCCCCCCCCCCTAAGAAACAGTTCAATTGTCACAACCAACACAGAGAAATCTCAAGAATTATATTTTTGGGTCTTTTGAAAACATTTATTTATCTAACACACAATAAAATGTGAATACTAGCTAAAATTGAAAAATAATTTGTTAATTACTGTTGAACAGATTACACATAATAAATACATACAATAAAATTATATAAAGTTCCTTCTGTACACTCTTGCCGCTTTTATATTGTATGTTGTTTTTTCTTCGTTCTTTAGAGTAAGATCTGCTGCTGCTATTATAACTATATAAATATAAGCTGCTAGTTTCTGTGTGCCTAGACTTTTATCCAAGCCCTTTAATACTAGTTCAAACCAGAAGTAGGTTATTTATCAGTTATTTATTTTTATATCACAATGATTGATAATTTTGGCCTTGTTCTATACTAAGCAGCTTTTGAAAATTCACAATGCTTTTAAACTTTTTTCAACATATTACGTGCATAAAACTAATGAAGTAACTAAAGTAAGAAAGTCCTGCGCTCGAATCCAGTGGCCCTGCCCGGGGCCCAACATACTTACAAATGGGCTATTTTTCAAAAACACTGGCACCCTGAGGGTTTATATGATCTCTGTGTTGCGAACCCTCATAGAAAAAAAAAATTTAATTAAATAAAAAGTAAGAAAGTCATATTATTGAGCAGACTATACATAAATTTTATGAGAGTAATAAAAGCCTGAAACTATTCATTAGTTGAAACTAGAAGCCATTTTTTATTTATTTATCTGCACCCTTGGCCAAAACTGGATAACTAAAAAAGAAAACCACCTAGGATTGTGATTTAAAGTTTACACCTTTGATACAAATTCTATTTTTATAGTAACCTTTGTTTATTGTCCTCATATTTCATTAAATTAAATGGAGTTGTCTATAGGTTTAGTAATTTATTATAACATGACCTTATCTAGATATTAACATAAATTTAGGGCAATTACTCATTATCATATCACCATAGTTTTTCAATTTGTTAGGCAGAAAAAATGGGATTTCAAATTGTATTAAAAAATTCCCAATTTTAAAAGAGAGGTAATAGTACTAATTCTTATTTCACCAACAAAACAAATGCTTTTAATATAAGTATATATATTTGTTGCCCCTAGATAATTATTATAATTAGGACGTAGAAACACTTATACATGGTTAACCATCCCTAAATACACTTATTCTATTTCAGAATGTCATATTCAAGTTTATAAATAGACAAGATAAAATGTCGACCTAACTTATTAACTTGTCTAAAAGGAAATAGTTTCCATCTCAACTTAATCAGTTATCGCTCAATCTGTCAGGACTAAAACTTGCTGGAATATGCACTTACCTCATTTGGCCATAAGTCAACTTATCCTGTTTTGCCCTGGGGGTTGATTTTAACATCATAATTACAAATGTGATCATTTTTAATTCTCATACTAAGCTGGTTTTGAAAATCGAATTCAAAGCTGTTAATAGATTGAAAGCCTTTCTATAATTTTTTAAAAGAGTAATCACAGCCACCATTTTAATTAAAAACAGTCTGGGCCATTGTAAAACAAATTATATTTTTTTAGATATATTATTATTTATTAAATATACATATTTATTTTTAATGATCAATAGTAACCAATTTCAGGTTCATCACTTCTGAGACAAGTGATAAAAATCTGTTTTTAAGTATTACAATATAAGAGTTTAATCTATTATTCAGATATCCTCTGTCATGATTTGCTCAAAAATGTAGCAAAATTTGTTTAAAAATACTAGCATTATTGGATAAAGAGCGGAAATATCTTATCAGACAAGGTGCATAAATAAATTATACGGTACAGTACTGCTGTGATATTTACCAAGCATTTAAAAATGAAATAAATAAAACCAATCATGAAAAACTGATATGGCACATGGACCCCTTATTCTTCTAAAGAAAAGCCTATAAGGCTTCAAAAATGCATTTAAATGAAAACCCCACACAGCACGCCTGCACAAGAGCAAAGGTAAATACAGAAGAAACTTAATTCAATCTCATTATGCTAAAAAGTTAGACTGTAGTTTTTACAAAATGAATTTTTTAGGCAAGCAAACTTAATCATGCACACAATGACAAAGGCAACAAAATGAGTTATGTCTGTCTTTGATGACATCATACAAATTCCATTGTATTTTTCTTTCCTTATACACCTGTAAAAATAATAATTAATTTTCTTTCTTATTATATTACAAATCTATTTTCTTCTTTAAACATGATAAACATCTACATTGTGTTTAACTATCATTTAATATCCTTTTAATATAAAAAGTAAAATTAAAAGCTAAATTTGAAAATTTCTCATCTTTAAGTTAATTCTGCAATCAGAGAAAGGAAAAAAAATTGAAAAAGAATAAATGTGTTAAAGAATAGATATTTACACAGAAAAATATATTTAGCAAAACCCTTAACAATGGAAAAAAAATTGCAATTAATATTTTTAACTGAAATTCAAGGACCGGGGGAGCTGAATGATCAGCATGTTGACCATGCAGTTGTGGGTTCAATTCCCACTGTTCCCCAGGCATATTTACCATTTACCACCTTTTTGTACCACCCTTAGTATATATTATATAATCAACAGAATGTACTCTAGCTAATATGTAAGTCATAAAACCACTTAAAAATAAGTAAATAAATAAAAACTTAAAAAAACTACATAAGTGTGAAAGGGCATTTTATTTTTTAATAGGATGCAGGTACTATGTAAATAAAATAAATAATTCATTGATATAATACATCAAAAAAAGGGTTGTAAAACTGTTGGCATATACATAAATATTTATGATATTCACAGTATTTAGAAAAAGAAAAAAAGGAAATTAAAGAATGATTAGGACATTTTTTTTCTCCAAATAATACATTTGATACTTCGGAATCATCTTTTGGCTGAGTATTAAACTTAATTTAATTGTAGATTACACACATTCCTTCTTTCAGAAGAAGAGTCAAACTGAAATGTTTCTTCACCTACAACTGCAGATGTTGAGCTATTTTTACAACTTCAAAATCCACTTTAATAAATATATTTGTTTAATTTTTTGGCATATATATCAAATATAATAATAAAATTGTAACACAAATAATAAAAACTGAAATGTCTATTTATCTGTACGTTTGTCTTTTGACATACTTAAACGTTTCATTTTATCTCCATGTTTATGAGTTTGATTTAATCACTCTACAGAGAACTTCTGCCATCTCGTAATTTGTCTGGAATGTAAATATGTGAGAAAATTTACTATCTAGCATCTGCGCATTGACTTCCGGATGATGCAGCTTCATATTTTCAAAATGGTGCGGCTCTGTCCATCCGTCTTTCTGGCCATAGTAAATCCAGATTTTGTTTTTGTTAGTTTCGTAAACCTGGAAATAAGCAGATCTTGACAAGTGTTTTAAGATAAGTAAAAATTTAATATTAAAAACTTTAAATTACATCATGGTCCAGATCTTTAATCCTAAGCATTTCATCATGAGCAAGGAAGATAGCTTGTTTTATAACTTGGGGAGAAATTAGTTTTACGATACCATGTATAGCACACATTGGCATTGAGAAATTAAATCGTAAGAAATACACTGTCCTAACAAGGCAGAAGCGAATATGGTAGGGCAATTTGTACAGTAGCTGTAAAACAAACAAGCATAAATTCACAGCAAAAATTTAAAAAATGTGTTGAACCTACCCAACTAACAAAATTAAGAATAAATAGTATGCGAAGTGTGACAGTTTTTAAAAGCCATGCATTATGAGTATCGTCAAAATGCTCAAGCGTGGGGAACAACAAGTGAGCCTGTGATGTTTGTTCATTTATCCCTTCATCTTTTAACAATTCCACTACGACTTTTCCTCCGACAGAATGGCCAATTAAGAAGATATTTTTATCTTTAGGAATATATTTATTTATGAACTGTTTCTTATGATCGACCTGGCCCTGGAGCGTGTAAAGATTTTTATTATCTTTAAGAGGTGGCATCTTAAGACCGCAATCATCAGGTGGTAATTGGTGCCCTACAAATATAATTATTTAAAACAAAAATCAAAAAGAACAATTCCAAATAAATATTAAGTACCTGCATGACAAACAATCCATACTGGGATTTGTAAAATGAAATGGAGCATTGACAAGAACGTCATATAAAAATCTGAAATACCAGGGTTCCCAGTGATGAGCAGAAGGACTTCCTTAGTTTTTATCTCTTCATCTATCCATCCTCCCCATGTCCTTACCATAGTCGGTACAGAGTTTATGGGAACCCAGCCTTTCTTGTAGACCATTTCTTTAAAACAAATAATAAAATGAAATATACAGGTATAAAAATGTCATCTATGTTCATAGTTAGCATAGAATAAAAACAGAAGCAGAAAAGAAACAAGTCAATTGAACAACTTGGTATATTCATAGTTGTGGCATCACCCGTGATCAATCTTAGCTGGCTATTTACCAGGATTATCAGGGACGATTCATCCACACTTCACCATTCACTGACTCAATACAATGGAGTCAAGTTTAGTTAGTAAAATATTGGTTAGCAAAATATAAGACGTCCACCTCATATTTGGCATAATAGCAGTTCTGAATTTGAATCTCATCACAGCCCATTGCTTTTTAATTGATAATAGCAGTAAAGAAGCATTGTAAAGTGGTTTGACCTCTTGTCCATTATTCATGAGTAGTTGAACGTTAAGCCCTTCTGCATGACCGTAATTACTTCTTTTTTTTAAACAGGGTTTTTGTATTTTAGAGATAAAAATGAATTATATTAATGGAAAGTCATGCAGCCTTGCACATTCAAAGCCACTGTTGTTGATGCACTTTCACCTTTAATTCAGATTTCCTCTTGTCATCTGTGCTGCTATGAACCTGTTTCAGCTGATCGCCATCTTCATTAGTGAACTTAAACTTAAGATGGTGAGAAGCCAAATTTGACAAACTGAAATGATCATAAACGGCTAAACACATGTTACCCTTGTCGAGTACAGCTTATTGTAAGTGGGTCTGAATAAGCCAGACCTTTTTTTACTGTTTACTGAATTGAAATTATTTTGCTGAATGCTAATCTGAACAGTCCAATTGTTTCTGTCTGCAAGGACCGAGTATACTGGAAGCAATGTCATGAATTGAATTAAGCTGAAAAAACGTTTTGTTGTTCATTGCACACCACTGAACATTTGACAAAACAAATATTCGAATATTAACATATACTTGTGCCATTTGTAAGTCAGGCCACATTTTGAAATTAAATTGACTCAACATTTATTAAAATTAAAATGGGACAATCAAAGTTAAAAACGTTGATACAAAGTAGATTTACCTGCAATCGAAGATGAAGAAGAGAAACAATCCACAACCCTAATATTTCGCTAAACCATGTTTGATTTTTTTTAAATATATATTTTACTAGTGACAATATTTTTTCACATAAAGGTAGAACAAACACTTAATTTATGTCACGTTGTCTTTTCCATTCAAGGTATGAAGATTATGATGAACAGTTATGAAACTAGTGAGAGGTACGTTCGGTTTGAAACCAAGTTCAAGGATAATCGAGCCGTTTGAACGAGTCAAAACTAATTAAAATAAAACCAATTGAGCCAAATTATAAAACTGATTTTATACGTGTCTACCCACATGATCAACACGACAGAGAGCAAATAAACTAAACTAAATAAAAACTAATAACACTACAACAAAAAAAATAAGAACACAGTTATGACGTAGTGAAGTGACATCACTAAAACTAACACTGACCAGGCAGTGCTCGTGCGGAGAACAAAGAAAACTTGTTATTTAGACATTTTTAACAACTCATGTACCGTTGAACCATTTTTGTACAACTAAAAAAACAAATAACTTTTTAAAATTTATTTGCCATAATTAAATCTAACCGTTTTTATTTTTGATGATTCTGTTGCATACAATTATGAGAAAGAGATTCTGATGAAATGTTATGAAATTAAGTGTAACACACAAATAATAATATATAAACAGCCCTAATTTTTGATGATCCTGTTGTCAAGTCTATTCGAATACGAACAGGGTATTCTGATGAAAAAGTTATGAAACTAATGCATAAATAGCCCATAATTTATAAACAGTTTTGATTTTTGATTATTCTATTATTGAGGCTGGTTAATTGTGGGAAGGTCTGATGAAAAAGATCCAAAAGATGAACCAAAATATTAAGTCTATTAAGTAAAACACAAAGATTAAATAATATAAATTTCCTTGGGTAAATCAACGAAAGTGTTATTAAAAATTTTTTATGCAAATTAGCTAGACTGAAGAGTTGAGACATTCTACTACTATGTATAAAAAGAGAGTAATAGATAGGATATGTATAATAAGAGAGAAATAATTATTTTATTTCTCATGGCAAAGAGATTAATTTGAAGAAGGAGTTTTATACTCTTACACAGTTCTGAAAAATGATTATTTGGAGATTGTGCGATGTGGTTTGGTATGATGTAGGTTTAGAAAAACATTTTCTTTATTGTATCAATATTTCGATCTTTATTGAGATCACCTTTAGGGCCTGGGATTTTTAAAGATTGTTTAAATTATATAGAAGATGTGAAAATGATTTTATACAATAATAGAAATTTTAGAATCAATCAAAGTATTTGTATTCATTCAAAGTGTTTGTTTTCTGTGTAGATGTGTCATTGTTGTGTGTTGGGTTGAGAGAGCCAGTGAGATGTTGAAGTTGAAGTCCAAAAGAAGTTTATTACGGGATGGGCGGTATTTTAGTGCATATTTAAGTGTTTTTATTGCATCTAATATGTATACTTTAGGTTTTTTGTTGTATATAAATAATATTGCATATTTGAGGGGGGGTTAGCACATAAACATTGCATATTTGAGGGGATTTTAGTGCATTAATATTTCACATTTAAGCATATTCTAGTGCATATAATGTTGCATATTTGACACTGCATATTTTAGGTTTTTAATGCATGAAATATTACACTTGTGAGAGTTTTTTAGTCCCTATGTACTGTATATTTCAGGTGTTCTTTTAGTTCATATGCACTGTATATTTGAATTTTTAGTCCAAATAATATTGCATATTTGAGGGGGGTTGTAGTGCATATAATATTGCATATAATTGAGGGGTTTTTAATGCATTAATATTGCAAATTTGAGAGTATTTTAGTGCATTATTTAAATATAATATTTCATATTTTAGGTTCTTAGTGCTAGTGTAGTGCTTGTTAGGTTTTTTAATGCATGTAATATGCATATTTGAAAGTTTTTTTAATGTTGTAATGTTGCATAATTGAAGGATTTTTGTTGCATGTGTACTGTATATTTGAGGATTTTTTTAAAAGTGCATATGCACTGTATATTGCGGTTTTTAGTGCATATAATATTCATATTTGAGGGTTTTTAGTGCATATAATATTGAATATTTTATGTTTATTAATGCATATAATATTGCATATTTAAGGTTTTTTTTAGAGCATATAATGTTGCATATTTTAGGAGTTTTTTACAGCATATAACATGGCATATTTGAAAATTGTTCCATCTGTGGCACTACGAGGAAAAAAAGTGCATTTATAAGCTGAAAAATGGGCTGCACTGAGACAATTTACTGTAATTAATTGATATAAAATTATTTAGTCTTAAAAATGAAAAAGGAGAATAATTTACACTCTATATAAATAAATGTGCATTATACAACTTTTTAAATGTTAAATAAATTATTCTGTATTTCTATATGGTCTGGAAACAAATTTAAATTATCTGCCAAGCTTTTGACTTATTTTAAGGTCATTATCAGGACAAAACTGTCTTAAAGATGTCTACAAATTTGTTTTTAATTGATGGTTTATTTGAAGACTGACTTAGTAATGAAATTTAAAATCCTCTTTCATAAACTTAATTATGTCAAAGTAGATTATTGTTTTGCCCTGATGATGGCCTTAAATTTTTTTAAATAGTGAATTATTAAAGGCATTTAAAATCATCTAAAAATGTTAACATTTTTTGGGTTATTTTGTCCTTATGATGACCGAATAGGTCGAAAGCATGCAGAAACATTTGAATTTGGTTTCATCCAGACCATTCCAACATCAAGATTATTCATGAGAAAAAAGTGGTCCATACAACAAAAACTTTAAATAAATTGTATATAAGTATGTATCCATTATTCTCAATAATGATTTAAATATGTAATAATAGTTTAATAAAACGCTTAAAATAGTAATAGTAAGTAAAATATTTTAATAAACTAGATTTTTAGTTTTAATAAACGCCCACTTTTCTCTCCCCTTTTGAAATAAATCATCAAAACGTCATGGTAAGAGCTCTCTAGTGGCTAAAGGGGCACCACCACCACAGTAGAATTTGTTTATCTTCGTTCCGAACGATTTTTCCCTTCTCATTTTAGTATTTATTTTTACTAATTATTTAATTAATTACATTGTCTAGCCGATTGAAACCCATGCAGAGGCCGCGATGAGCTCCAAAGACAAGGAAACGAAAACGATGGACAAACTCCGACAGCTATTTAGAATAAAAGCAGGTCCCCAGGGTAATTACAATTTAAAATAATTCCGAATACTTAAGCCACCTATTTATCGGAGTGATTTTAATTTGATAGGTAGTTTCCGTATCAAAGAGGACTTCATTTTGACGGTGGATATGGAAAAAGACCTATCCTCAGATTCTCCGCTCAACGTCAGAATAAAAACCATCAAAGAATTGATTGATGTTGTACTGAATCAGAGATTGGAAGATGTAAGCCTTGGAAATCATTGTGTTGAGTCCTTTCTCAATACCTGTTTTGTAGAATGCCGCAGAAAGGCTATGGGCATTGCTCAAAGACCTCCTTGTGGAGAACGTCTCCAGAGAGAATCGGCACTTGGTATTCAACTTCTTCCGATCCTTGGTACAAGGACAAAACGAAAGGATCGGGCTGATGAGGGCTGAGTTTTTTAAGTTGATCAAGAATCACAACATACCAGAAGACATTGGACAGAGGTTTGTTATGCCTTTCTCCTTGTTAATCATGGTGTATGATGTAAGATGTAATATTTGGGGTGTGTATTACACTGAGAGCTACTGTATCATCCGTTTTGTACCTATAATACACCAGTGAGTCCTGGTTCATCAAGAAACTTGATTAGTATATAGTTTCAGTGGTTGAATTTCTTTACAATTTCCCTGTACAACCCCAAACACCTTCCCTGCAGCATAGTTTTTGTTAGTAGGTGTATTGATGCCTCGTCTGGACATACCTTGTTGGATTATCAATCCTTGAAAAGCTCATTTAGTCTACAGTACATTTAAGAATCCAGTCTGGATTTGAAGTTTTTCCTGCTTTGATCCATTTTGTTTTTTCCCTTTCAAAACTTACTAGAAGTTCGTACATGCCTGTACAGATTTTAGCTTGTATAAATCAGAATATGGAAAATATCAAAATATACTTATAACTTATACCTTGTGAGATTTCTCCGAGTGGTTAATTAGGTGATAAATCAGTCTGCCTATCCAAGGCCAAAATAATCAATAATGACTAAATTTGTTTTAAAATTTTTACAAATTAGGGGAAGGTGTTTGTATAACCAACTATAAGTTTCACTCCTCCAGCTCCTCAAATTTGGTATTGTTCCTTATGCCTCTATTATGCCATTTTCCTTAATAAGGTTGTAACTCCAATACATGTCTGATGAGGGGGCAGGCATAAGTCTTGAAATGCATAACCAAAAATTTAAAAAAACCTTATAAAGGTTGGGGCAGTTAAATTTATTCAAGAAACCCTATAAGTCAACAAGAAGTTCAATATATTAAGTAGATGTTTATATATTTTAACCTTAGAAGTTTCTTAATAATTAATTTTAAGGCCCTATGAAGGGGGGGGGGTATATTACTTGAAAGTTTGAGAAAGGAACTGACTGTTTTCTTTAAAATTGGCCTTATCCATGATTTTTAAAATCAAATTTTAAATAAACTTCTGGTATGGTTTGTCAAACAATCAAATTGCAATTATTAAATCATAAATATAATGGACTAATTTATTCAAACGTACCAGAATGGATCAAACGGAATGATATAACTTGATTGTCTCAGATAAATGCAAATTTTTTTTCCAGGTTAGATTTGCTTCAAAGTTTAACTGACAAAGGCAAATATATTCTCTACATCGAAGAAGAAGTTGGTGGTTTTATGTTGAATTGGATGCCTGCGATAACAGTAGCAAAGCGTGAACTTGATTTCCTTAAAATATTGATAAATGTTATTAAATATAATGCATCTTATATTGATGAGGATATTATAACAGGGATAGTTCAGTAGGTATTATTGTATAAGTAATTGATAATTAACAATTATAATGGTTTTTTATTTTAATTTTAAGGAGTATATGTTGTCTCTGCTGTCAAAGCGATGATCAAAATGTTGTTTTACAATGTCTTCAAGTTCTTGATACGATCGTCTGCTATACAAATTTACCATGTGAATCACTTCCACCTTTTATAGAAATATTATGTAGGACTGTGAATCTTGAAATATACTGCCCTGCTAGTTGGAAAGTAATACAAAGTTTAATATTTTCTATTACAGAATAAAAAACTTTTTTTTTTTTTAGATCATGCGTAACCTTCTTGGTACACATTTAGGGCATTCATCGTTATATACAATGAGCAAAATATTGAAAAGTGATGCTTCACTAAGCGATTGTGGACTTTTGAGGGGTGCAATATTTTATATTAGTATGGCGCTTTGGGGCGATAGAAAAGTTCTTTCATTGAAATGCACTGCGACATCTATTCTACCATCTTTTTATGCTGTATGAATTTTTTAAAAACAAATTTTTAAAACAAAAACCTCAATATATAATTTATTTTCACTAGGCACTTAGATGTAAACATACATTAGTCATGTTTGAAATAATGTTGAGTATACAAAACTTAGTGAACAAACATGGAAATGAGCTACTTGATCCTGCATGGTGTGTTGTATTAGATATAATCAATGATGTAATCAGTCATATTGGTAAATATTTTTTAGATTTAATAAAAATTAGTTATAATATTAATTTTTAATTTGATTTTAGAGGAAACTTCGCCTAGCCAATCTCTAAACCAAGTTAATTGCCATCTCCATGAAACGTTGAATTCAATTGAGCAGTTAATAGAAACAGGGATGTTTAACGGTTGTGTTCGAACAGTTTTTGATATAATTGAAAGATGCTCATCTATTAGACCGGTAAGCGTTAAATTTTGACGTCTTTTAATTATTAACTTTTTGTTGTATTTTTGAATAGGAAAGTTCAGTGCAGAGACTTATTAGTTACTTAGCGGCGACTATCACGCCCGCTCGAAATAAATGGCTTGACCAACTAGATTGCCTTTTGATTAGATTTTACACTCAGGAAAAGAGAACAGTTATTCGTTTGAATGTTTTGAGCATATTAGCGAACGTTGTTGAGACCAATCGGTAAGTTGTTATATTTCAAATATTCAATCAGTGTTATATGGATTTTTATAATTTTTAAAGGCGTCTGTTTGAAAAAGAACTTGTGGCAATTGTGTTGAAGCATTTATACAACGTATCTGACGAAAATGACAGGAGTGTTCGAACGTCTTCTGCGAAACTGCTTGTTGACCTCTTTCTCAACTGTGAACCAAAGAGATCTCTCGAAATTATCTCTGTGCTAGAAAAGGTAAAAATTGGCTAGTCCTTAGCTCCCCCCCCAATGTTTTGATTTTTTCCTTCTTGATGTTGGCATGATGTTTATTAAGTTATTTATGTACACATACATATGAATCCTTTACAAAGAAAAATCTCAAGGTTATAAACAATTTAAGTACTAGATAAACAAATTTTATAAAATAATAATTACAAAACAACAACAACAACAATAATAATAGTAAACAATAAACTATATATTATATATTTTATATAATACAACTATATTTGTTTCAAAACTGTCTAAACAATTAATTATTGATTTTAATTTACATTTAAATGTATATAAATTTAGACGAAAAAATTAATATTTGGACATACTTTATTTCCTTCTCTCATTATTCTATTTATTAGTGAATAAAATATGTAATTTGTTTTACAAAGGGAACTAAACATCGATGAATGCCTGGTAGTGTATTGAGTGAATGAAAGTGATACTTGAAATGAGGTCAGTGCAATTTAATCGCTCATTGATTTGATTTTGAAATAATAGATCAAAAAAGCCTTCTATCAGCTAGTTCTGGAAGAGTGTAAAGAGGAAAAGACGGTTTTAAAAATAAAAGGAGTGGAAACCAAAATGAAGGATTCCATTAACTTTATTTTAAACTTTACCTGAAAATTCAGAATGAAAAGAAAAGCATGGGTTCCACACAACAGTAGGAAATTCAAAGATAGAATGAATTAGTGTTTTGTACAATGATGAATTGGGATTATGAAAGTTACAAGTGTTTTTTATAACAAAACCAAGAGTTTTAAGAGCTTTTTTATTTTCACTAATAATATGCTCCTTAAATTCCAATGTGCTATCAACATAATACTCGTCTTTTGATGCAGGAAACTATTTAATCCTGTTTAAAAAAGATGGTTCCTACCTGCATTAATTTTTTAAAAACTTTTATCTTTAACCACTAATTTACAATTAATTTCTTAGTGTTTACTATTACAATTGGTGTTTGTGTTATAATTCCCACATTTTGCATGTTAAAATTAAGCACCATTAAAACCCACTTCCTCATTGCAACATTACGTTGTCGGGAGTATCAGTGGGTTCACTTCTGCAATTCATGTTGAGAGATGTGTTTGTAGAAACCCTTCAACCTGACGATGAGCTAAAGGGCTCGGAATCCAGATTACTTAATGTGAGTGGGAACCATCTTATTTAAAAAGGATTGAACCTCACTCACCCCATCATTTATAATTTCTATTAACACTGTTTAGTGTGGTATTATTAGGAGAATAATTATATAGAATGCTGTTGGAAGAACAATGAAAGGATATTGCTGAGCATTTAGCTAAGTTTAAATGTAAACAGTTAATTTGACACCATAACCTAAGCATAACATTAGTATTAACAAATAGAACAATAGATTGCTGCAAGAGAAGAGAGCCTTGTGTTGATTTTGCAGAGAGGAAAATATTAAGACAATCAGATTATAATAGAAATGGTGTAACAGATAGAAAGTACATTTATAAAGATTTAAAATAATAAAGGGTCTAAAGTGTTTGTGTGCACAAGAGGTGAATCAGAGCCAATGAAGCGGTTGGCCTTGTTTTTAGGTTCAGACTCCTGGCAGTAACATCAAAAGGGCTGATGTTGACTATGATTCTTCATGGACAAGTTCCTTGGTCCTAACCCCTTGGTTCGATGAGAATGAGCCAAGGATGGCCAATGTTTGGCCTGATATATTCATTGTCTGCAACGAAGCAACTGGCTATGTTTGTTGAAGTGATCTATGAATAACTCACATGTAGATTAGAAAAAATTTATTTGACCCCATCTCCATTTCCAATTCTCTTCTAAAATGACCCATTTTTACAAAGAACTAGGTATGACAAATGGGTCCTTTATATAATAATGTTCAGAGAGGAAAATTCTGTAGAAAACACTGCAACCTACCTAGTGCTGGATAACATCCCAAAATTGAATTTGTGCATCTGGTGTGGGATTTAAAGGGGATGCTATATTATTAGGACCTCTTACGCCCGACCAAACAATTAATTTTAGGTTGTACTGCACACAATTGGAACGATTAAAGTCAGAAATTGACCAAAATGACCAACATTGGTTAATTCTATGGGATTGTTTCCCAGAAGGGACACCTCAATGATTATCAAACTCAAACTTTTGTCACCAAAACCCACACTCAATGACTCGAGACATCACAAAGACACCTAAATGATGTCATTGTCAACATCAGTTGTCATACAAGTGTTTCAATGCAACTGCATGCAGCTGGGTATTTTTGTTGGATTAATATCAATATGAGTGCCTCACTTGTATACTAAAATTTTATTAGACATCTCCATCTAGCACTTCCTCTTAAAATGGCCCATCCAAAAAGGAAAAACACAGTGAGGAATGAAAATTGTGTCCATTACAACAATTGTAAGTAAAATGCAATGAACCACTGTTAACCAATTAATTCCATTAATTTTAGAGTTTACTATATGCTATTAGAGAAAAAAACAGCAATTGACCAAAAATGATAGGCATTGGCAATTTGTAAAGGGATTGCTTTCCAACAGAATAATTCTGACCCTCAAAGCATCATTGCCCCTTCAGAATTTACATTATTCTGTAGCACTTACACCACACCTCATCTCACGATTTCTAAATAATTATTCTTAGCTGTGAAAATCTTTATCAACGAGAAAACTAGACTTTATTAGCGTGAAAACACATCTGGAAGTTTATTGCTCAAAACTGAGAAGTTCCAGGTGAACAGAATTATAAATTATTACATAGATGGTTCATACATTGTTGATTAAATTTGTTTACGAATACCTGAAATTTTATTGAAATTACCATAAATAAAATACCTGATATTATATGGTACAATCCCTGAATGGTTAAAAAAAAATCATATTGTTTTAGCTTTTAAATCGAGCATTTGATCATGAGGAAAATGCAAAAGGTGAAGAAGATGCAGAAGACATCAAAGTGACTACACATGGCCTGGTTCGAGGTCTGACACATTTCATGTACTTCCATCCTCCAACTCCGGCAATACGAGCTTTCACACTGATAACATCTCATCTGGAAACTCATTATTCAAACCCAGCCCGGTTAAGCAAAGTCACTACAATTCGTAGCATGGTATTATTTATTTATTCAACAAATATTTTGAATTCCAGATAATGCTTTATAATATAACAATTAATTAAAAATATATATTATTGATTTTGTAATTTTTTATACTGGTGCTCAGATGTTGGAGTGCCTTTTAAGGCTGAGGGCAGACTCTCATTATAGAGTTGGCCTTGCCGGACACAATCCTCCGTACAGTATGTTTTTAATGGCGCATAATTCAATTACATCCAATATCAACAATACATCAGGAGATCTTCTTTACACACTCCCAATCACATTAGCTATAAAGGCAATAATTAAAGCTTTCCGGCATGAATTGGGTAAATATTAATTTTCCATTATAAATACAATTTGTATTTTTATTACATACTATTGCTCCAGATTGGAAGGTAATGTTGTTGCTATTGCAAGAAGTATCGAATCTTTTAAAAAATCGTGCATTGCTGGTGTCAAAACATTCTTCGGATGTTGATATTATTGCTAATGCCCTTTGTGGAATGGTAATTATTCAGTATTTAAGGTCCTATTTTTTGTTTTAACTTTTATTTTTTAACATTTTTAAATCTTGTTTAGGTTTGTGAGAAGAGCCTTAATTTACCTGAGAGGTTGAAAAATACACCACCAAAATTTACAAGAACGGATTTTCATAATTACGTATTTCCTGTCTTGGCTTCACTAGTCTCTTATCATGCATATTTAGAACCGACATTGCAACAAAGGCTGATTAAATGTCTTGAATTTGGTAAATACAAATTACAAAAGAGTTTTAAAAAAATTGTATTAAATATATTTGTTTTATAAGGATTGGCATCACGATCTGCTCGCCAGTGCGTCATCGCTTTGACGATATGCATTTTAGAAATGAGAGATGCCATGGTGAAGTTATTGCCAGAAGTACTTCTTAACCTTTCAAAAATCTCTGCTACAGTCCACATAGCTATACCAATTTTGGAATTTCTCTCAAGTAATTTATAACTGATCTCTTTAACTCAATAAATATTAATTGTTATTACTATATTTTACAGCTTTGACCCAATTGCCTAAAGTATTTGCAAACTTTGTCGGTGATCAGTACATGTCTGTGTTTGCAATATCATTGCCTTATACAAATCCATTCCGATATAACCACTACACTGTTTCTCTAGCACATCATGTAATTGCAGCTTGGTTTCTCAAATGCCGTCTCCCTTTTCGAAGAGATTTTGTCAAGTTCATTACAACAGTAAGTTATTTTTACAAAATTAAACAATTATAGATTGGACTGATTGTTAATAATTTTAGGGTTTAAAAGCCAATTTGATACCATTTGAAGAAGGTCATTTAACAGTGACAAAACCGGAAATAATAAATGAAGATTCTTCGAATAGGAAGAGGAGTTCTAGCCTTACAGAACAAGTATTTGAAATTATGTATTTGTTATTTTACTTAATTTAGTTTTCTATATTTAAACCAGGGAAGTAGAAAACCAGGCACCCCACCTGTTTCTGCAAGGATAGATCTTAAACCACATACAAACAATACACTCACAGGAGCCTTTCATAAAGAACTAACTGAAACATGTCTAGATTTAATGGCAATGTATACATTTTCAACATGTTCCCCTCTTCCTAGAAGGTATATTGTACTGTAAATATCCTTAACACCTTTAATCAACTTATATTTTATACAGGCAAAGTACAGCAGAATTGTTACTCAATGGAGGGCAGAGTATGAAATGGCTGTTAGGAAATAAATTAATAACAGTTACAACAAGTGGTTGTACATTAAAAGCCTTAAAACATGGATTATGCGACCGCTGTTTTCAGGTCTGTCGGATTCAGACAGGTAAATTTTTCACTTTTTGGGAAAGAGAGTACATTCAGTCTTATGCTATATATAAATCACACATTTGTAATGTATTTGTATAATGTATTGTAATAATTTACAACTTTATTACAAACGAATATATACAACATGTAATTTATAATCATTTTCAAATAAATACACACAATTACCCATACACACAATATATATATGTACCATAATTGTATTTGAGAAAACATCTCTTAATCTCTCTTAAGAAACTGAACAGGGGGTGCAACTCACCCGCCCGAGTATCTTCTTTTCACACTGACCAACTTTTCTCTTCAAACGGGACACCTGCAAGGGATTTGATCCAAAAGCAGGGTGTCCATATGAGTATAGCCAAATCTCAATTCTGGTCAACATAATCCTTTCCTTTAGCTTCAAACTTTCAGGAGACTATCATTCAGTCTGGCCAACTGATAATGCCAATGTTCTGTCACATTATTCTTAACTGCTCGCACCAGACTAGATCACGGTTCTAATTCTAATAGTTACTTCTGTAATTAAACTATCTTTAACCAAATTTAATTGCCATACTCACCCCACCTCAAATCATCTAGTATATTTTTCTCTCACTTTAATGAAATTGTATAATGAAATAGTTTTTTGTTTTTTTAATGAAAGTTAATTTATTATATTGTAGAGCCCAGTTTCTCACCTGAAACAGATGACAAGAAGCAGAAAAAGTCTGAAAACAAGAGCACAGAGGTAGGTCTTATTTTTAAATATCAGATTTTAAAACAAGTCTGTAGTGTTTTTAATGGTAAGTAAATTCAATGAAAATTTCAGGTATTTTGATGGTAACACGTTTTTATGGTTCACTCTAATTGCTTACCCATGTACGACTCTCCTCGAGGAGATTCAACTAGCATCTAATCTAATTTCAATTTTTTTAATTAAACAGAAATATTTATCAACTTGCAAAACAAAATTAATCAACCATAAATATATTTGAACTATTTTATAACATGTTACGATCTTCTATTTTGTAATTTGGTCCTTCTAGAACTTACCAGAACTGAACTGCTTGGTGTGTTTTCTGCAGTGAAGTAAAGTTTTGTCCAATAATAGAGTTTTGTAGAGCCTGGAATAAGTGAAAATTTAAAGGAGCAATGTCAAGTGGATGACTATAGGTGGAACAGCTCATTCCCAACCAAGTTCTAACAATGTTGGCATGTCTCATAAACACACAGGGGCGAGTGTTATTCTTTGTAAAAAACAATCCCCTTGTAATTAGTCAATGCATATTGATTTTGGTCAAATACTAACTTTAAGTAATTAATGGATAACTAACTAAAATTAAAGCATCTTTACCAATACCACCAAATGTACCACATAACCCTCTTGAAATGTAATCTGACATTTGCGGTAGGTTGCCACGCATTTTTTTACAGGATTTTCCTCTCTGACCATAAAGGAACCACTTTCAACCCCATTTATAAAACTTTTTAAAAATGGAGAAGATTAATGCAGATGGTAATGGGGGTCCAATAATTTCTTCTGACTGTACATAGAGGAATCACTCTTATGAAATAAGTCTCTGCAACGTATGTCATTGAGGCATTTGTAGCAAAAGCCTGAATTTAGTCATCATCAGGGGTAGAAGGACGACCAGAGAATTTTGTATCTTTTAAATCAAAATTTCTGCTTTTGAACAGTGCACATAACAAATTTTCCTAATAGTCTGAGCTGCAGTTTCCCTTTGTAAATAATAACAATAAAACATTAAATCATGAAAATGCACTAATTTGTCTCCATTTTAAATTATAAAAACACCTTGTAAAAATATGAGATATCAAACAAAACTGTCAAATAAAAACAACACCTTAACTTTTCAGTGTATAAACAATAATTACTAAATAAACACCCATCAAAACACAAGATGAATAAAAGGAAACAAAGAAAAATGCTATGGACTTATTTTACAACTTGGTATATTTATTTTTAAAAATTTTTGTTTTTTATTAAAGAGTATACCTTCAAGCAATTCTACTGCTCCAAATACTCCAGATGAAGAAAAACCTGCCTTTAACGAATCAGACACAAAAATGGAACATCTCATATATGGTGCGTGCTTACAACAAAATAACCTGTTCTCCCAAGTTCATTAAATTATTTATTTTCAGGTGCAGAAAAAAATGAGAGGCAAGTTTGTAGTTGTTGGTGCAAAGGATGGGCGGAAATTCATATTCGTAGGCCTACTGGTAATTATTAGAAAATAAAAACAAAAGCAAACTGTTATTTATTTGTTTTTGTTTAAATATTTTAGGTTCGATGTCTTGGGCTATGAGGCTTCAAAATGAACCCCATTCTGCGCAGATGAAGGATTTTACAAATTCTGACATATCCACACTTTTCCTACCTTCTTTTGCATCTAAAAACAGCGAAAACCAGGTAAACAGTCATGTTATATAATAAAGGTAAATTATTAATTACTCAAAATACCAACTTTATATTTCTGTATAACTTATAACACCTCTGAAACTATATGGATCTGTCAAAACACATAAACCGGAACACCCTCTAAGACCCATAATTTTCATTTGTTAACTCACTCACATATAACATGACAAAATACCTTACCAATATACTCAATAACATAACACATATAATGTAAATGATTCATTTCACTTCATTAACAAAATTAATAATATCCACATCCCCTCACATTACTCTCTCATATCCCTACATGTTTCATCATTGTTTACCAACATTCCAATTGACACAACTCTATTAAATAACACGTTCGTAACAATGATCTGACACTGCTGTGTTTACGAATATTTTACATACGACAATCAATTTTACAAACAACTGTTTGACATTTGGCTATACAACTGTATAGCTATGGGTAGCAACCTAGGCCCGATACTGGCAGACATAATCATGACTCATCTACTTAATAGAGTCATACTACAACTTCCTTTCACATTACCCTTCCTCACTAAATACGTAGATGATATATTAACAGCTGTTCCAACAGATCAGATTCAAACTACATTAGATACATTTAATAGCTTTCAGCCACACCTACAATTTACACATGAAATAGAAAACAACAATAAAATACCATTTTTAGATACACTCGTAATAAAACAACCAGATGGCACATTAATCACAGATTGGTATCAAAAACCAAGAAATCAGATCGCTACCTCAACTTTACATACCACTTCATAAAATAATAAACATGGCCAAAGGACTACTTCATAGAATGATTACCCAAGCCATGAATCATTTCACCAGAAGAACATAAAGATCCTTCAAAACAATCTCTACCCTAAGCACATAGTTAACAGGATAATCAGCAATTACAACTCAACACTAATACTACGTTAAATACAACAAATACAAACAAACCAACATACATTTCCATCCCATTTATTCAAGGCCTATCAGATAAATTAAACAAATTTCTCTCATCCGATAACTTCAAAATAGCTTTCAAAAATTATAAAAAAATCCAAACACTGTTTTCCAAAATTAAAGACGCCACACCAGTTACAGTTAAATTTGTCTTAATCTACAAGATCAACTGTCGTACATCCCAATATCTGGACAGGAGAGTTAAGCAACATATCTATGATTGAAAAAAACCCAAACAAAATCCTACGGCACTCGCTACCCACCACTTTGAACACCAACACAATTTTGACTTCAAAACTACTTCATACAGAACAAAATAAATTTAAATATAATTTTTTAGAAATGGTTTACATCAACCTTTATCCTTATAAACACAGCATCAATTAAAGAACAGATACATGCAATCTCAGTCGCAGCTACGCCAACATCATTAATCAAATTCAATAGATAACATACATATATCATTACATTACTGAAAGAATAAACTGGCCAAAATATTGTTTCCCTTTGTCGTTTCTTTTCACCTCAAAGAAGCTGACGACTTATACAAAATTGCCTCAACTATACCGACTTCCACCTCATTATATATGAATAATAATAAATTTTATATTTCTGCACCCTTGTGGCAAAATCTGATAAGAAAAAAAAAACTTGCAGGATTTTACAGTTTAGATCTTTGGTAGAAATTCAATTTTTGTAAAACTTTTTTAATGTACTCATATTTCATCAAATTCAGTGTAATCCTAGATAAATCTTGATAGCTATCTTTTAAAACTCTTATCTATTCAGTCACCTTTTTTTATGTTTTGATTATTATGTAAAATTCACTTTTCACAAAATTGTTGTTTAGATCTTGAAATCTTTAGTTTTCTGAAACACTTCTTACGCTTTTTGGTCTTTTTTAAAAAAATTCAATGATTTTGTTGTTTACAATATTAAATATTGGCCCAAATGTGTAAGATATGTAAAAGTTACATTCGTCCAAAATTTTCAGACATATAAAGTAAAGTACAGTTTATTTCCTTCCAAATAGTAATGGTACACAAAATGAAAGTTTCAAAAGCCAATTGCCAAAACTTGATTTACTCTTTTTTGCCTCAAGGGTACAGATTTATTTTGAAATTAAGAAAGTTAAAAAATTTTAAAAAGTGCTATTTTCAAACATATACTGCAAAGCTTTATTTTGATTGGCTCCTTAAATATTCTTCTTCTGTTATTTCATTCATACTGTATGTAAAATAAACAAGAAGTATTTTAATGTGTATAAATTGTTTTTGAAGATTGTCAAATCTTTTAGTATCCAAATAATCCAATCATAGTATCCTGTTAAGTATGCATGTTTGTACCATTTTTTTTTTTTTTTGCAAAGATTATAAATTTAACTTCCTTAGATATTTACCATTGAAGGGTAATGAAAGTTCTTTAATTCGGGTAATTTAGCCAACACCCTTGTAGAAAAATTGACACTCAATTTTCATTCAAATAAGTATGCATAGGACCTTATATTTGCTATCTTATTGTTTTTGAATTTTTTTAGAAAAAGGAAACGAAAATGTAATGTAAAAGTGTGCTTTTTGTGTGTATTTTAAGTAAACAATAATATAGCATTTTGATATAGGCTGCATTGAAAGCTGGCAAAAGGGTTGGTTCCGAACCTGTCAGCATACCGTGTTCTCCAGTCCGAAGAAATCTACATCAGGAAAATGATGATTTTGGTAAGATCACAAAAAATAAAATAAAACATGCAGCTTTAATTTAAAATGTTGATATTTCTAATATAACTGTTTTCAGATTATATGACAGAAGATGGAACTGGTAGAAGTCGAAATCCTGTGAGACGATCTAATTCAAGCCCGGATATGAGTTCCAATTGGAAAAATCCCATTTTAAGTGTGGATGATACAGAATTAGGAGAAAATAAAAAGAAGCAGACTTATACTAAAGATATGAGGTGGTATTTTTTAACCCAACATGTACAAAAATGGAAATTATTTATACTTTTGTATTTGCAGAGTAAATTGTGAAGCCATTCCTGAAGAAATGGGCACTACACCACCTACATCTGATGCATTACTTCTTGCACAGAGTGATGTGACTGATGCGAAACCTCCTGTTCCTACATCACCAAGAATAATCCCAAGAGTAATTATAAACTATTCATACAATTGATTTTCCAAGATTTTTTTTAGGAAAGTTTTTTCCTTTAGGAAATAGAGCCAAGAGGTGTTGACCCTTCAGGTTTACCCCCACTTGCCTTTCGTGACAGAGGGCACACAATTTCTGTGATGAGTCCTGTAAAGAAGCCAACCCAATGGGATCTTGCACCTAAAAGTCCGAAGCCCAAAAATACACCTCATCATCGATCTGGTGTAAATCCTTCGTGAGTTAAAATTTAGTTCTAATCAAGTAATATATTTGTAATTTTTATTTCTGTACTTTACCAAGATTCGTCTTCCTTCAACTTTACCATTCAGCTCATTTTGGTGATTCTTATGAAAAACCGCTGCTTGTTACCAATTCTAATTCAGTCCAGTCAACGATGAAAAATCTAGACTGGGTACCACCTTATGAAGTCCACAAAGTAAGTTTTATTTGGAAAGATGAAATCCAATATTTAACATCGATTTTTCTTATGCAGGTCGGTGTTCTTTATGTCGGCCCTGGTCAAGCAAACTCTGAAATTGATATACTTAGAAATGAATATGGCTCTCCAAGATATGTTGAATTTCTTCAGGTCAGTAGAATTTACACAGATGGACTGAGCAAGTACTTAAGTACTCAATATTTTCTTCATTTATCAGCGGTTAGGCACTCTTATAGATTTAGTAGAAGCCGATAGACAACAAGTCTTCCTTGGAGGATTGCAGACTGATGGGAAAGATGGAAAATTTGCTTATATCTGGCAAGATGATGTTATGCAGGTAAAGAAAATCAATAAATGAACAATTGTTAAGAAGCTAATCATTGTTAGGTCATATTTCATGTTGCTACCCTGATGCCAAATTCGCCAACTGATCTGAATGCTACTTCAAAGAAACTCCACATAGGAAATAATTTTGTTACCATAGTTTATAATGATAGTGGTGAAGAGTATAACTTCCAGACTGTTAAGGTTTGTAAATTCACATATCTTTTAAATGATGCAAGGTATAATAGTTTTTCAAATTTGCAGGCTCAATTTAATTATGCAGTCGTTGTGGTTGAACCTTTGGAGCACGGGACAAATCAGGTTATTGTCAAAGCGAAAGAAGAAGTGGTTCAGCACATCTGCCATACAGAATATAAAATAATATCGGATCAGAGTGTAGCAATTTTGGCTCGCCAATTGGCACTTCATTCTAACGTAAGTTACTATAAAAAAAAAAAAAAAAAAAAAAATCTACTTGCCTTTAATTTTAAAAATTAATTTTTAGTTGGCATCGATGATATCGTCTAAACAGAATTTAGACCCTAGAGAATCATACGCTTCAAATTGGTTAGAAAGGCTTAGGCTCATTAAAAGGATACACACTAAACTACAACAAGAAGCTGTGATAGGTGAAGACCGTGCTCATTCTAGGCACGGGGCAAGGAGAAGTCATTTGGATGATTTTACAGAGTATACATAGCCTGTTAAATTGTTAAATGGTTCCAATTTTGAAAATTCTTTTGAGAATTTTGTGTCATGAGATTTTACCTAATGTCTTTAATGTTCCATAATGGAAAGTAACATTTTGTAATATATTAAACTGTTATTTTGATCTTTTTTAAAAATAAATGTACATAGTTGAGTGTCAATGAATACTTTAGATCTTATTAATCATCAGTAATTTTTTGCATGCCAAATTGAGTAAGGATTACTCATAAAATCCCTTCTAATCTAACAATAAAGTATGATGAGATTTCCTCTTGTGGACAGCAAGGTGATGAACCTATAATTTGATCCTAACTGATAGTCTGGGTCTGCCCACCCTTGCTGTGTTGGTCTGTTCAGATGTGTTTTTCAATATGAGTGTGCAATTTTTGCTGAGTTAGTTTATGACTGAACAATTTCTTTGTGTTATTTCATTAGTAGTAGCATATTTCAAGATGAGAGTTTGCATAAAATTGCAGCATGTAATTTGGTCGTTAACTATCATTTTAGTCTTCCTATCCTTGCTATGTCCACTAAACTACCAAAAGGCATCTGATGGACTAACTCAGTGAGGATAGGCAGACCAAAATGATTAGTAATGACCAAATAACTGACTTATTCTTTGTAAATTATTGTGTTGGTTAGTGATATGATGAACCTGTAGCTTGGTCCTTTCCGGTAATGCTAGTGTACATGTTATTACTGAAGATGATACATAAATTTCATGAAGATAGAAGAAAACAAGAAAGAACACATACTGACTGTAATATATTTTGGGACATCGTTCTTCAGAAAAAAGGTTTCAGGAACTTCTAATGTAAGTGTAAAACTTGCAAGGCCTAGGAATTTTTAACTTATCTGACGATGCCTACTAAGTAACCCTATTCAGGTTTTTGGTGAAAATAAGGTAATTCTGAAAATTTATCAGGTTAGATTCTGATACTTAGAATAATGATAGCAGTAAATAGGGTTATACTCAGTTACAAGAATTTACAATGTTTAAATAGGAGGTTTATTCTCTTTTTAACAGTGGTCTTCATCTTGGTGACAATTTGACTATATAGTGCTCTATTGAGCTATAAATATGATACCTTAAGAAAAATTTGAATAAAGTCATTTGTGGCAAAAAATAATTTGTTATTTCTATTAACTTTATATTTTGCATTATATTGCTTTATAAACTAGATTTACTTTTAACTTTGCACTTGGCAAAGCTTATGTGCTTATAAATTAAATACATATTTTTTACAACTCATACAAGTATAAATCTAAGACTTTAGATTTGTTTTTTTTTACTTTTGGGGATTTCTTGGAAATTTTTTTCATAATGTACTGAATTAAAAAATTATTTAGATATCGTAAGATGCGGTCTGGTGTGATGTAGGTATCAGAAAGACATTTTCTTTATTGTTCCGACATTTCGAACTTTCATTGAGATCATCTTCAGGGCCTGGGATTTACAAACATAGTTTACATTTAGAAAATACATATACGATGTGGAAAAGTGAATTTATACAACGCAAAATATATTTTATATTCCATCAAAGTATTTCTACTCACTCAAAGTGTTTGTCTTCTGTGTAATTGTGCCATTCTTGCACGTCGTGTTGAGAGTGCCAGTGAGTATATACATATAAACATTAAACAACAAAATCTCACTGGCACTCTCAACATGACGTGCAAGAATGGCACAATTACACAGAAGACAAATACTTGGAGTGAGTAGAAATACTTTGATGGAATATAAAATATATTTTGTGTTGTATAAATTCACTTTTCCACATCCTATATGTATTTTCTAAATGTAAACTATGTTTGTAAATCCCAGGCCCTGAAGATGATCTCAATAAAAGTTCGAAACGTTGGAACGATAAAGAAAATGTCTTTCTGATACCTACATCACACCAGACCGCATCTTACGAAATGTAAATAATTATCTATTAACGGTCACTAATCTCTACACATTAATTAAAAAATATAAAGGTAATATGATAGTGTAAATTTTTTTAAAATGTGAGGTGAAGAATCTATAATTTGGCGATCATTTTAGTCTGCAAAGCCTTGCTTTTTTGGTCTTCAAGACACATTTGGCATTTCGCCACATGTGATTTTGTGATTTTCATGCTATAATGTGTCTTATAGACCAAAATAGCAAGGGTAGGCAAACAAAAATGATTAGTAATGTCCAAATTATAAATTCAAGGGGTTACAGTAATCAAAAAAATTAAAGAAAACATATATTACTATTGAAAATTAATAACTAAAATAAAACTTTTGAATAAGGGCATTAACTCTTTTCTTGAGGCAGTTGATTTAGAATGATGAAGAAATTATAAGGAATTTATGGAATGATGAAAATGGAAAAATTTCTTTGATTATGGAGGGAAAAGTGGAAATTTAACGGAAAAAGTAATAAAGGGCAATTAATCCTATTATTTATTTATTTATAGATAAGCATAAATCAAAAATCAATTTGATGAGATTCTAATGAAGGTGAGTAGTTTGGCGATAGGGAATATTAAGCGAACTGTACAAAATATTTAATTTGATGGAGATGAATTTAAAGAATTTACTTTGAAGATCTAAAGAATTTTGATAGAGAAGATCCTTATCCTTATAAGACAGGCAGGAGAAGAAAAACCACGATTAAAACGAGCAAAAATACAATAGAATTACTTATATTATTGACGATACTTAAAACTGTGTGTGAATTAACACACTTTCGTATTAATAGATGGTTTCAAATTTCTCTGAAGTTTCACTGTCCTTGTTGGGACTGAGGTCTACAAAGAAATTTGAATCCATCTATTAAAACATTTAATTTTGCCAATTTATAGACATATTTAGTTTGTTTTGTTCTGTGACCTTAAAATAGGTCCAAAGCTTAGCTGATAACAATTGAATATTTTCATCCAGACCATACCAAGATCCAGTTTTTCAAATATACATGTAGTGAATCTTCCTCAGTCATTGACATATCCTGTAAATAGGTTCTATGCAAGCATTAGCAACATACCTGAAACATATCTATCGTTATGTACTGAAATCTGTTTCATATTTGAATAATTGCGGTAGAGTTTGTCAAAGTGTGGGAGGCTAAAAAGGTTCCGACTTCTCAGGTTGTTCACATTTAATTAATAATATGGTATAGTACTTGTGAGGTGTTATCCAATGGTTTCACGTATTCATTAAAGTTCCAATGGTTATTGATCTAGAATGACGTCCGTCAACGATGATATACCATTCGAACACGTACTGTTATTTATTTTATTATTTATTATTTTGATCGTGGTCATCTTTTGTTATAATATGGTTTTAGTTTAATGCTTAGCATAAGGATCGTTGTGATGTTGCCCATAGCACACAACTTCGTACTAACATTTGTGTATATGTTTAATTTAAATAATCGTAGATTGTAACTAAATAATTAAATAAGTAATTAGTTTAAGTTGTCAATATATTTATAAATAAACTTAGAAACCGTATAGTTTATATTATCTTGACAATTCAGGAAAAGCAGTGGAAATAATATTTTCAATGAATCCCATTCTTGACTTGACTTGGCCCTATTGAAAGGCAGTATTTATTTTTTGTTTTGTATTTGTATTTGATTTAAACATTAACCCCATAGAAGCTAAATATTGTCACATAGAATTTTCAAAATTTGCCATGAATCGTCACTTCTTTTCATGGGCAACATTTAGTTATTACTCATTATGGGTCTGGGAGATAAAAGTGACAATGGACCTGATTTGTATGTTTGTATCGAGCACTGTGTTTAGGTTGATTTATAATAATTTATTAGCATGAAAGGAAAGGGTTGCTTATGTCCACCCTAAGGAATTTTGAGCATTCTGAGGCGAGCGATATATTTTGAGAGTAAAAGAAGTGATTAGCGAGAATGGAGTGGGTTCAACCCTGCCTTGAGAAATATCAAGTAACAAATATGCTGGGGTGAATATGGCCAGACTTCTATGTTTATGGTGATGTATGTATATGTATAGTGTTTTATTTTGTAATTGACAATATGAAGTACAAGAGGCTAGTATTTTAAGATATCAACTTAATTTTCATACAAAAGCTTAGAATCAGTAACAGATCTGCTGAAATGGTTGGAGGTGAAAAATGCATGTCAAAGACCAGGAAAGGGAGTACAAACATGCAGAGGAATGGCAACCTCGGCTGTTTGTCAGTCCCTAAACTTCCCACATTATTGTTCTTTTCGGTGCAACAAACTTAAATGTTATAGCTTTGGTTTATTCAAGTGGAAATTAGTGTTTGTGGCAGAAAGTTGAATTTGATCAAAACCAATTGTACAAACAATCAAAATACCCATGCTTCACTGAGGAAAGACACACATTTTTTAAAAGAAAACTTCTTGCATTAACACATAACATTGTAGCTTTAGTTTATCATTTCTCAAGGTTCATCAAGATCCTAGTTGATACTTTTTATTCATTCAGACAAAAAGCTGCATAAATTAAAAGTAATTTTTTAAATATTCAGAAATTATTCATAAAATTGTTTGTGGTTTTATGGTTTAGAGCAGCAATTTCTTTATTTGATGCTTAAATATGTTTTTAGATTAAATAAGCAAGTAAAAAAGTAGTGTATTTATTTAATCAAACAAGAATGAATGTTTCTTGTAAAAACTAGTATTATTTTGTTATCGGCTAAAGCTAATTTTTGTTTGCTTTAGAAGTCTAGATATTCCTGTCTTTACTTGTTTTTTCTCCTTGGTTGTGTTTTGATTATGCATTTGGTAGGAAGTAGGCTTGTTGAACTTTCAACCATCATATTACTTAAAACAATTTATTTTAAACTTTTCAAGACCACTCAGACATTTTTCATGCATAGTACTATTGGAAATTCCTGGATTTAGAACTGAAGAGTTTCCATATGAATAGTTGATGTGGTTGGTGTGGCTTCCAAAAAGATTTATAATAAATTGTTTAAAAAAAGGCTGTTAAAAGTTCAAGCAGCTTACTTTTGAGTCAAGTTTTATCAATGCCTGCAGCAAAACACTATTTCTTCGAGTTGTCACTATATCAGAAAGATTCTGAATTGAAAGGATTGTGTGAAATTGAAACGAACTGTGAAACGATTGAAAGGAAGTGTGCAGGCCCCCCAAAAAGCTAAAAAAAGTCCACAAATTGGCATAATTAAGTTTTTAATGAATGGTTTCTAATTGTTTTAAAGACCAACTCAATACTAATATTGCCAAGGATGATGGAATTGTTGGACTTAAAAGAAAGACTTTATTTTTTCATCCAGGTCATACTGAGATTATGCATGAAAAATGTGTAAAAAAAATTCATTCTAGAGTTTAGTAATCCAAATTAATAGATGCCAGTTGCCCTAATCCTTAGATGGTGTGCCCAAGATTGTAGTGGTTTGATGACATTATAGTGGATGCAAGATCATAGTGGTATTTTATTTATGGTAAAAAACCTTTCTTGAAGAAGAGATGTTGAGTTGTACAAATTAGCTGATGACATGTCCGAAAGAGCACATAGTGCCAGTTGTAAGAAAAGATCATACACTGGAATCCCAAATTGTTTTCAGCCTTCTCTCTTTGATAATGTCAGGAATCAGATTTATAGACCAATAAGCCTCCTTCTATTTTATCCAAAATATTTTAATTTAATTAAAATATTTAATGCTCATAGTCTACTCAAAACAATTAATTCTTATTCATAAATCATTTCAAATAGTTATTCTTCAGGGAACCCACGACCTTCGGCTATCCCGCTTTTGCCCCAGTTTATTAAGTGGCCAAACTTTTTCATCTCAACCAAGACGTTACATAAAAATAATAATAAATTGAAATAATTAATATAGTCAATTATGACCTCTAAACAAATATGACAATCATAAATTTGGCTCCTTCCATTCTACAGTATAGTAGGGCTTAATAGTCAAAAATATATCCTCAGCTCCAGAAAACAAGCAATATTGCTCAGCTGTATTTACAGACATTAAGGAAGCAGCAAGTGTGGCACTCAGGTCTCCTTTCCAATTTAAAAAATATCTTTCCACACCTACTATCTCATACTGAAGTCCTTCTTGGATTGCTGGTTTAATGTGTGAATCGGCTCTGATTTTGCCATCCATCATCAAGCCAATCAAAGCAAGGATCCTAGGGCCAGTCCTCTACATAATTTACTCTGCTGACATACATTCATTTCTTGATGTCTCACCATTATAATCCTCCACTGTTTTAGATAGCGAAGCCTTCATGGCTTCCTACCTTGGCATTATCTTAGCCCCAAATGTACACTCAACATCATAGAAAGATTTATTTGGAACTTCCTCACTTGACTGAAAAGATTATTTGACAATAAATCAAAAATCTCACTTCAAAACAAATGCTTAATTTACAAATTACTATTATAACCAGTTTGGATGTGGGTAATATTCCTACCTCTAAAGAATTCAGTCACTACAGTTCAAAATCCTTCCAAACATTGCCCAAGTTCATCAACATCGCAAGAAATTGGTACTGATGTTGCCATAAATCCTTAGATTAGCTGCCAACACCTATCCTCTAAGATGCATAGTGACAATGGCCTAGCAATTTCCTCCCTAGTGAGTTAAGTGGATTCTCCACCTTTATAATATTATAATTTGAAATTCATAAATATAACAGTTACTTGTACCACTCCAGAACTTTTATTACATAAAATAATAAATAATAGAAATATATCCTTAGCTGTCTTTCCAATGATAGTGGTTTAGTTTAAAGAAAACCCAGAAATTATTGTTTTGAACTTTATGTATTTCACTTGATCTGCCTTTAAATTATAATTGTTTTGATTTATTCAGCCGACAGGTTTGGGACCGTCTTCAAATCGACACTCACCTGTCAAATCAAATGCCATTGTTATGTACTCAGCGATCACGAATCCAGTCAGTTTTGCTACTCTACAGTCCAACACGGATATCAAACTTCCGCCTTCAAACTGGCTGAAAAGTTATGCTGACTCTTATGGCCTTAACTATTCCCTGCCGAGGACTACTGGATTCACTAGGTGAATTTGTATTGAAATGTTATGCAATGATAAAAAAAAAGCAATGATTATTGCTTCCAGTTTGACCAGATTTATATGTTTCAAAACAGTTTTCCAATTGTTGTTTTGTATTGTTTTCTTTCAAGTTTTCACATGGCGAATATGTTTCCTGATTGCGTTGGGGAAGTGGATGTAGTCTCAGATGCTGAAAATATCAAAAAACTTTTGCAGATCCCTTACAGCGACAGCACTGTAATCTTAATTATATACAAATATGCTTGGATATTCTTTCACTTGCTTGTTTAAATTTTTTATTTTTATTTACTTTTTTTTTAAGGTGAGCATGATGGTTCATAGAGTGGAAAATACTTTGCTGATCGACGAATTTGATATACATAAACATCTATTATCTAGGGCTGAAAATGACTGGACTTGGCTCAGGAAATTTTTCTTCGATCACATCATTGAAACTCTGAGTGCCAAAGTAAATAATAAATAATACAGTAATTTAGTGTAGGGTAAAAATTAACTTATTATTTTTGTATAAAGGATAAAAGCATTTCATTACGAGAGAAAAGTAGGTATGCTCTACAACAAAAATCGTTAGTGTCTAAATTTCTCCACTACAGTCTTGTGGAGCCAGAAGAAGAAGTTGAGACAAATGATCTACCTTTAAATACCCCATCTTTACCATTAACAGTGAATTTTTAAATATATTTTTACATAGAATTATTTGGTAAATTATAATTTAATATTTTCCAAGAGAGAGCCAGCTCTCCCGGAGCCACCCCTCGAAGAAGGGTTACCAGATTCATCAAATTACAAGTACATTCGTAATGTCGTGTGGTCGTTTGAGGATATCCAGATGCTACTTGGGACAGATATGCCAATATTTGGAGGGCCGACAAGACCTTGTATAAGTCTGAGATTACGGTATTTTCACTTTTTAATATAAAATGTTTATATTTTTAATATAATAGAGGTCCTAAGTATTGAGTATTCCAATTATTTTTAGAGATGCAACAAAACCAATTAGTGTTTTAACCGGTATCGATTATTGGTTGGATAATTTAATGTCAAACGTACCGGAAGTGGTTATGTGCTACCATTTAGATGGGATTGTTCAAAAGTATGAGCTGATCAAGACAGAGGACTTACCTCATCTTGCTGAGTCCAGATTTTCGCCAAAACTCATTAGAGATGTAGCTCAAAACATTTTATCATTTTTAAAGTCAAATGCGACGAAGGCTGGCCATACCTACTGGCTGTTCAAAGGCATGCAACATTTTATTAATATGGGAATCAGAAATATTCATGGAAGTTATTTTTTAGGAACAAATGATGATGCTGTTAAACTTTATGATTTAACATCTCTCTGTTCGGATACATTGGAAGAAAAAGGGCAGAATCCATTCACAGTCCCAGTTGGGATGCTCTTGTATAGGGTTGCCAGGAATATGAAGGCAAATGGTGGTGAAGGCCAATTGGCCACGATTCGGATTTTGCTGAAAAATTGCCTTTCACTTCTTGATAAAGAGAAATATCCTCATATTGTCACTTCAGCACATTTTATTCTTTCAGATGTTTATGTCCCTTGTGATACTGATCCGTCATCACCTGAATTGCTGGTACTTCCCGAATCAGGAGAAGATGTTGATGAAGGGGAAGACGACAGCGATTCAGGTATTTTAAGGTCCGTTCCCGTTACAGATCTTTGTGTTTCAAATTATACAAGCATCAGTAAGTTTTTGCAAAAATATATACTTTGTAAAATATATTAAATTTTTAATGATTATTTATGTTTGTACTAAGACAATAAATACAGCCCACCACCAATGACAGGCGGGCTTGAAGAAAGATGTAATTTAGCTCTTCAGCATGTCAGCGAAGGCTTAGATTGCCTACAATACTTTGAGAAATCTAATTTCGTATGTGATAAAAATTTAATCATTCATAAAAAATAATTATTTAATTGTAAACTAATTTTAAACATTTTAGAAGCCACAGGAAAAAATAAAAAAAGAGGAAGTGGAACCAAAAATGGCCAAACCTTTTGAAGCGATTCCTATGCCATATTCAAAATTGGACCAAAAAGAAAAAAATAAAAAGAAGAGGAACAACTCAGATAAAGAAAATGACTCAGAACGAGATGATGGGTATTTTTTGAAACTAAATTAAAAAGATTTTATTATACATATTTTTAATTTTAGGGAGAGCAAATCTTTAAAAACACTTCTTTGTCGCACCTCACATGAAACAATGCCAACATGGCAGAAATCAGAGAAATCTGATATTAATTCCTGGAAATATCATTTGAGCTGTTTATTGACAAAAAAGGCTTGCCTTGTTTATTCAATTCTCATAGAAAAAGAAATTTTAATGGAAAGGTAATTTTGTTAGCTGTTTGATATAATTTATAAATTTAAATTTATTTTTTAAATTTCAGATACCATTTAGCGCTGAAACACATCCAAGGAGTGCTTAGGTGCTGTGGCAAAAATAAAGATCTTGTAGGTTTAATGTTAAATAGGGCTGGCGACTGTTTTTTTAACTCTGCAAACAAACCAGAATTATGTCAAACAGAGGCTGACAAATATCCCACAGTAGAACGACCTGGGCAGTCTCTTTATGAAAAAGGTGAAATTTTTAATTTAATATTAGAAAATAGGACAAACTGATCATGAAAATGTACTCTATGATTAATTATTAATTTGAGGACAGCTGCTCTTGGATTTTGGAACATTATCATGGACAATAGTTAAAGTTGAGTTGATCATATGCAGTTTTATAAATGTACACCATTTAACTCCACCAACTAACCAGTCAAACTCCCCAAATGGACATTTCTAATAACTGGACAACTTTATTTTTCTTGGAATTATTCCATTTACTACTAACAAAAGTACTTTTAATTACTGGGGATTCTAATAAATGGAAACAAACACTACATTCATATTTTTCAATTAAAATTTTTTTTATCAGTGGACAGTAGAAAGAAAAACAAGTCAGTGTATCACAAATTACATATAACTTTTACATGTTATCATTACTTTTTAGTATTTATTTATTAATTTTTTTCCCGGCTGGCTGCTACTAAGGCTATTGCCAGCAACTTACAATCCTTTTTTTGAGTATGAAAAGAAGTGGCATTCTTAAGCCTAGTGATCTTTCTGATGGAACTTCTGGGTCTTGATTTCAACTTGTATTTACCCCAACACACTCCTCTTTGGGTGAAAAGTTTAGAAAAGTCAGTCTAGTCTGAAAAGTCTCATAAACTGATGCAGACCTAAATATTCATACTTACTCTTAAATTGGTGGGTTTATAACCTGATATTCTGCTGAAGGCCCTCCTTCATTCATGCTAATAAATACAGTCATACTGATTATAACCTTTCATACCATATGTACAGCTAAAAATTTGGGCGCCCTGGGGTATTATAATATTCCGCCCAGACCTCCCTCCTTTCACTCTAAAACCTCCTAACCTAAAGCTAACCTAGTTTAGTGAGTCTGAAGAGTACTTGTTAGTCACATCCAGCCACACATAATATCCCCCCCCCCAATAATATTCAAGATACAAAATATTCACAGAAAAATTTAGTCGACAGTATTCTCTGTTCTTTTAAATCCATCCTTTCCATAGCCTATAATTTGATTGACAGTTTCACTTCTTTTAATTTGTTGGTCTTTGTAGCCCAGCATTTTGCCAATCTTCCTAGAAAAAAGTTTTGACATAATTTTTGGTGTCTGGCAAACTCACAGGAGTTTCTGGCTTATGTGTCATTGTTGTTTCTCGTTTGGCAGGTTGGTTGGCATTTTCATTACCTTTAATGCCTACATGGCCCAAAATCTGAGCAAATGACTTGTTTTGTTTGCTTATGAATTTGTCTTGGACTAGTGGAGAAGATATCACAAATGGCTCAAATGGCACTGAGTGAGCTGGTGCATAATAGCACACAGTGAGCTGGTGAGTGCTATTTGCAAACATTTTTGGGAAATTCTCACACCTCATACAACCCTGTTGCCTTTGACATTTCTCAAAAATCAGTTCTAAGATGTCATAGCCATTCATCACTCAAGCCAGGTTGGTTTGTGACCATCAAAACAGTCCAAGGATTCCAAGGACTGACCGTCAGACATGTGCAGATGATTCCCAGCACTTTCACTCTTGTCAAATAGCAAAGTTCTTACTTGGCAAGGAACAGATTTAAATGTCAAATAAAATATAAAATATAGGTAAAATAAAAACATTTGGTTATGCATTTTTGAACATAATTTTATAATTTTCACATATTAGTTGAAAAAATTTAAACAATTGAGAATATAAAAGTTAATAAGTAGAAAATAAGCCTTTAATTTTCAAATTTATTTAAAATAACATACATTTTTAAATTTTCATACATAAAAATGTATCTATTCTCACCAAAATTATATGAAACGACCAATATTTGCAATGTTACATATGTGAATTTTCCTCCAGAACTTGAAATGATTTCAAAAACTTATGATGGGCTGGAAGATCTTTTAAATGCGAGCATTGCTTGCTATACAAGATCTTTGGAGCTGTATTATTCAATCGATACCATGAGAAAAACTGGAAATGCTTGCAATGTACTCAACACTTTTTATACAAACCGAGCTGCAGGTATTTTCTTATAAAAAAATACAAACAATACTTAATTTTTAATATGTATTTTTCAAAATTTTAGGACTACTTCAAGAACACAGGGATAAATTTGATGAAGCCGAATTTGAGAAGTGTGTGTCCAACGCTCATAAACTTTTGGCCCTTGGGCTCAAAAACTTCGAAGCTGTTGGTGATAAAACCAACTGTTCTTTACTCATGTGCAACATGGGGAGGCTGCATCGTTTGAAGGCTCATTCGCCTTCAGTAAATTCATCAACACACTTATCACCCCAACAGAAACATTTTTATAATAAGGTTATTTATTTAATAAAAAATAAAAAATAACATTTATCTTATAAGTATTATTGTATTTCAGGCACTTGAGAGCTATACTACTGGCTTACAATACTTAGGGACAAGAAAAACTAATCCTCAAATTTGGGAGGTTGTACATTGGGAATTATCCTCTGCTTTGTTCACATTTGCGACAATAACTCAAGATTATCAACCTCCTATGGTTGATAAGGTAAGGAAATCCATGTGTTGTAGATTTGTTTTGACCAATTTTCTGTTGTTATTGTTCTGTGTTAACAATTTTCATTTAAAGACATATAATGATGTTGAAAGAGAAGTTATTGAGTTGCTTCAGCGTGCTCTTAAACATTGCGACACTACATCGAATACTCCGTACCAATTGCTTTATCAGTATCGTGTGGCTAAACTGCACCATCGGCTCGCATCTTTGTATTATAATTCATATCGGTAAGAATAATTTGACAAGTAAATGGAATTTTTAATAAATAATTTTGCATTTAGATTTCATAGTTGTGACACTTCTAAGAAACGAGCACTTCTTCACCTTCTTGAGGTTCACTATTCCACAGCATATTCACACTTTAGACTTTTAGAAAATCCAGTTGACATGCTTAGAGTCCAGTTAGAAAGAGAGTCCTTAGAAGAATATATAGCGGAAGGTAGATTTTTTAAAAGATAAAAAGTTTGCAAATTATAATCATTTTGTATATTTGTAGAAGGTAAAAGCCAAAAATTAAAAAAGAAACACTACCTCAACGCTTTGAAATTGGCATCTCAGTGTAAAGAAGCCATTCAAATCATAGAGGAGTCTAATGCTGCAAAATTGGATACAGGTTTGGCTCCGATTTTTCATAATACATTTCAAACAGTAAGGAAATAATTGTTGTTTAGAAAAGGAAGCTGAAGAAACAGAAGAATCCGAAGAAGAAGAAACGTTGATTACACTTTTACTTCAAAGAATCCAGTTCCTACTTAAATCTTTGATCAAATTAATTTCTGCTGACAAGTAAACATAAAATTTATAAATTTTATATCTCTAGAAAAAAATAATGAATAATATTTTGTGTATATATTTCAGACAGTCTGGCCCAATTGAAAAACTCAAGATGGCATATGCAGCATCACTGAGAAAAGAAGCATTAGAGTCAAATATTACTCATTTGAACAAAGTTTTAGACCTGATACAAAAAGAATGCTTTGTTTTATAAAAAATAAAAATAAAACAAAAAATAAAAACAATGTGTTTTAAACTGGAAGACTGCTTTATCAATCTTAATATTATACATAATTTGTAAGACTGATTTATTTGTGAAAATGTTTTAAGTGCCTTAATTCAAAGAAAATTTGAATCTGTATATATAATTTTTTTTCTGTATAAACTTTTACTTCAAATACAATTGTTTAAAACATTCCCTATGATGTTTATTGTTAATTACAAAAAGAAATGTTAGTATTGTGATGTATACTGTTTTTAAGCTGTTGTGTTTTGCTTTTTATTTCTTACAAGATTCTGTTCAAAGTACTGTAATTATAAATTTGTGACTAAAGTAATAAGGATATTAAGTTTTTTATTTCTTCAGTTTTCTCTTTTCACTTCTCTGTTCTAAATACATTTTTCAAAGATTGCATACACTTTTTTTAAACATAATAATTACGCTTAAGACTGTGCTACTTATGGTAAGTCTTATACAAAAATTTCAGTTTTATATTTAAAAATCTCTTAAGGTTTTTCTTCCCAATAGTGTTTTGTAATAGAACTGTATTAAGTTTTGTTTTAGAAAATATATTTCAATAAAAAATAGGTTCTAATTTTTACATTAATATTTTCCCATCTGTTTCTTTTTCTCCAGCAAACGTTTGGCATTTTTTTGGGTCGTAATTAAATGGGTAGTGGCTAGTCTAAATACCTATTATTTTCCCTACTATAGTAACTGCTTACTGAGAGAAAGGTAGACTTGTTTTATTGGTTGAGGTATTGAGGACTTCTGTTTTCTTTTGTAAATGATGGTTCTAAATAGAACCAATGACTTGCTGTCATTTCATGTTCAACTTAATCCCATCTATATACGGTAATAATATTGTACGTTGACCGACCAATTTTACAAAATGCTTGAATTTATTTCAGATTCGCGGTAGGACTGGTATACATTTAATTATCAAATAACAAATTGTTCCGGATTCAACATTTATTTACAGTCTTTAAAGTTTAAAGTTAACATAATTATAGTAATAGATGCCGGCAATTTAATCTAATTTAACAAAATTCTTTATAACTAAATTTGATTTGCATATGAATTTATTATCTTATAAATAATCAAGAGTTCCAAAATATTTGAGTTGATTTCTTGGTGAAGAGTTTAATGATCAAGAAGAACAATCTCGAACACAACTTATCAGCACGAGATTGTTACCTGATGTCTAGTTTACGTCAACGGACAGGATATGTAGCCTCTCTTATGATTTATGCGGCAGTTAGATAAAGTGCCTTCACGATGGCGGATTTTGTCTAAGGCAGACGATAGGACTGGTTTGGTAATTTTATGGTTATCCAAACTGAACATCGGACTGAAACTTCTCTAAACAAGAGGCTTTCGTTCACGCATGCGCACAAAGAACGCGGTCTTGACACAAGTTGTTGAGAAACTGACAAACATCTGATCATAGACTAGAGGATTACAAAAAAAGGAACTCAAACCCATCATCAAATAACTACTTTATTATTATTGGCCTGTACATACCACCCACCAAATTTAATGATTAAATTTTAAAGTCATCACAATTGTCTCCTTTTGGGAACAACGGCAACAATTTAACCACTGGACAAATTAATTAACGTTCTGCGGTTCGGACCTAGACTTTCCTGGCATGCATTGTTAAATTCGTCCAATGGGCCATTGTAGCGGGGATACAGTTTTTGCGAAGAAGGACTAATGTTGTTTCTTTAACGTTACCCTCCTGGCCAGACCAATTACTCCGCTGTTGAAGATGATTTAAGTGATCCGGCCACCATATTTTCCAGATATCCTGAATACATCTCTGGAGAAATCGCGAGCGGGATAAACGGTTGAGGGGGAGCTCAGTGTTGTCCTCCTCTAACCTCAATACCGGAGGGGCTCCAATGATGAAATGTCCCGGAATGAGTATGTCCAAATCTTCCGGTGTAGAGGATATACGATAGAGTAAATATACAATGTGGTAGTAATCAATGAATAGCGCGACAAGCCATATTTTATCAGGAAGTAGGATGGGATGCCGAGATTATAAGACAGTGGTGCATGTTCTATTCGACCGCCCACCCTGAGAACACCCCACTCATCTTTCAATGTGGCTAAATTCATTTGGCGTGGTATTTGTGGAACAAGGCAGCGGGGACTTTTTGCAGTCTGAAGTTCGGAAAGCTGTGAGAATAAAGCGTACGACTCATTATCCATAGGAGCCGGCTGATCCCAGCCCCATTTTAAGTCGCCAAGGTTTTTACAAAAAGATCCTTGCCTTGTACACTACAGAAGCCAAAGAACCTAAAGGATCGTACAGTCGGGCCATTGTTGACATTATGCCAAGCTTGCTTGCGACAAATTCCCTTGACTGAATTGCAGAGGATAAACAATCGTGTGTTATGTTCCATTGTATTCCTAATACTTTAACAACTCGGTCTTCCAGACTAGAGAGATAAACGTTGTTTTGGTTGGATTCTGGAGCTCCCGTCAGAAGATTTTGACAGTTGCTGCTCCACTTTCTCAAATCAAAGCATCCTTTAGACATCGAGGCTATCAGCTGATCCGTAAAGTCATGGCGTCCTCGACAGTAGTTGCCCCAGTAATTCGTCTTTGATCCTGATTAAAGCAGTGGAAGCAGCAGGATATACCTTTCCTTCAACGCTGACAAATTGGTGAATAACTCGCAGCGCGAGGAATGGCGAAGACATACCAAAGGCTACACGATTGAATTGAAATTTTCAACAGTATCATCTTTACTGAATCTGTAGAAAACATGTTGATAGACCCGATCTTCTTGGTGAACGAGGATTTGCGAGTACATCTGTTTCACATATGCCGTCAAGGCGTATCGGTGTATTCGAAATGCCACTAAAATATCTTTGATGTCATGCTGTAGTTTAGGACCAGCGTGGAGTTGTGAATTAAGTGACAGTCCATCTTGAGATCCGTGAGCGGATGCGTCAAAATCTATGCGCAACTCGGTCGTGGAGATAACATTTAAGATTCCATGATGAGGAAAGTATTACCGCCCCGGTTTTGAAATTCGGCTTATGTATCCCAATTGCAAGTGTTCCTTTATTATGTGGGAATATTTTTCCTATAGGGGAAATTGTTGAATGAGTTTGGCCTCCAACCGATAGAATTGGTTCAATCCTAAGGACTTTGTATTGACGAAAAGGTCATGATTTTTAATAAAAGGCAGTAAGTGCGTTGGAAGTGTTCTTCGCAATCTATTTCTAATGGGTCAATGTGTTTCCGTTGAGTTACTTCTTCGACGCTCCAGAACTTCGCCAATACTCCTCTCAAGTTATCTTTGGAAAGTGTATTCGCTAATAACGCGATCGAAGTAGATGTTATGTTGTGTTGAAGAGGGCCCATCGTTACCCAACCGAAGATCGTACCTAGAGCTTTGGGGTAGTTCTTAGGGGTTGACTGCTTACAGCCCAAAATGATTTCACCGAAAAGGTAAGCACCTAAGAGGAAGCCGATGTCACGAGGCGTACAAAAAAGATGGGTCAGCCATGTTAAATTTATCGAAATGTTCTTTAATATGATTTGGAAGAAGGCTTGAGGGCATGACGGAACTTATCTGGGGAATGATAATAGCATCAGTAGTTAGCTCGGGTTCTGAAGAATAGTGTGGTGCAAGAACGCATCTGGTGTGGTACTTGCCAATGTTGATTGGGACCTCCCCAATCCCACAGAGTTGATGCGTATTTCGTGACAAAGTAAGTTGCAATCTATTAGCGAAATCTTGCGTTATGAACGATCTCTGCGCACCACTGTCTATCACCAGGCGTATAGTTGTCAGTGAGGACCTTTCATTCGAACCATAGCTGTCCCCAGTAAGACGCTGCTACTTTGAGGGGAGGATGACGATAGAACTGCTGTTTTGCTGCAGACGGTAGTTTTGTATTATGACGAGCGGAATTCTCGGTTGCGGTATTTAGATGATCAACCTTTTGTGATGTTTGCAATATTCCTAGCGATGTGGGGATATGAGCGGAAGAAATTTTAATCGAAGGTTCAGTACACTTGAGGTTGTCAAGTGAAGCAATATCAAGTGAACAAATAAGAAGTTCAACAGATAGACAAATATTTATTTTTTTGTTGGGGCTTCCGACATCGAGGTCATTTCAGCTCCTAACTAAATCTATATATTCTATATTCTATACCCGTTCAAACACTACATTCATACAAATAAATACATTCATACAGTACACTCATTCCGTTTGGTCGATGGAGCACTTGATATTCCTCCACCGACCTACACTTAAACTAAACTAGATTGGGGTTGTTGAGGTACTTTTATTAATATTCCGCCATCGACCCTGAACACACATTCACTCGCTTTCATCGTTCAAGGGGCGATGATGACGTTATATTCATCCTCACCCTTCGCCATTCACGCCAATAAATACATGCACACAGACACAACACATAAGACATACTATATATAATAAAAAAAAACCAATTTCCCCTAAAAAGCGGAACAGGGGACTTAGAAACTCGCTACCGTGCTCGAGGACTCTTCTTACATCCGGCGGCATGCATGCACGCTCTCTGTATGGAGCCAAGGCATGACACGCCTCTATTATGTGGGACACATCGAGCAACCTTTCTGTGCATAAGGGGCGGACTTTGGCCCACTAGCAGGTGCCCTTGTGTCAACCGAGTATGGCCAATCCTCAGTCGGGTGAGGACGATCCCTCGTCTCTTGCCCAGATTCTCTGAGGGCCATCTACCGGTCGTGCTCTTGGCTCGCAAGAGCCGCTCCGACGACCTCGCCCACTGACTCTGCCATCTTTCTTTTATCATATTTTTAACTGCGTGCTTAGCGTCAGGGGGCTGATAGCGATGGTCTGATCTGTAGGGTGGGACGTACCGGCTTTCGCCGCCTCGTCCGCGCGTTCGTTACCCTCCAGGCCGACTTGTCCGGGAATCCAGACAACAACCACCGTTTTTCCGAGAGGCTCCAGCTCCGCGTATTTCTCTAGCAAGAGCACATACGAGAAAGGCTGAGCCCTCCGTCCGCACCGACTCGAGAGCGTGCCAAATCGCGTACAGCTCTGCCGTGTATACGCTACAGTGAGGGGGCAACGACCAGGAGATGGCTACTCCCTCGATATACACAACACAAGCCACATCATCTGTAAAAATCATACGAAAACCGGCGTATCTATTTCTAAGTTCAACGAACTTAGCCTTGTAGAGGTATGGCGGTGTACACGATTTAGGCAAGTTAGTCAGATCGTCGAGGACGAGTACGGCCGGAAAAGTCCAGGGGGTGTCGGCCGGTTCCCCACTCGATGCACCGCCCCCAGCGGCAATCCGGCCCTCCCTAAGAACTCCCTGAAGCGGATCCCAAGGGGTCGCGTCCGCGATCGAAGTCTGTCGTATACTACTCTGTACAGGGAGGATTTTCATAGCGAGAGGGTGCTCCGGTTTGGCCAAGAACCCAGCAGCCGCATAACCGAGGGTGAGTTGCTCTCTCCGAAATTCGGCCAGCTCGCACCACAGGCAGGCCAAGGAGCTTGTCGGGGAACGTCCCCGAGATTGCTCACAGACCCTAGAAATATAGCCTATCGAGCTTCCTCAGGCGCGTTTTCCGGGCCATACATCAATTAAAGATCCTCGAACAAAGCAGCGAGTCAAACATTTTTAGCAGAGACTCCCTGTCCGCTCCCCACTTAAAGAGACCAACAAATCTCAACAGTGAGAGGGTTTTCCTACTCTGGACCTCGACGGCGTCGATGGGTGCCTGCCATCTCAGCTTTTCATCAAACCGGAGGCCAAGGAAACGTACCTTCTCCACGTACCAAGTAACCACAGTGGACTAAGACTTAGTGAAAAGGCGAAACTGAGTCAATCTTCATGAAATATGGTGAAAATATTCTCTGTCACTTTTCCTATCAGGTACAGAAAACAGATTGAAAAAATACCTTGATATAAAGTTTTTATGCCGATCAAACCTTAACACCTGTTTGGCGGAAAGGAACCGCTTTGGACTCTGACTTATGTAAACGCGAAACTGCTTCGATCTTGATTAAATTTGGAAAAAATATCTCCTATCGGTAGGAGAAACTCGTTCAAGGTTCACGAAATTTGGTGGAAATATCCTCAATCGGTTTTACAATGAGGGAGAGAAAACAGATCGAAAAAATACCTTGAAATTAATTTTTTATAACCGACCAACATTTTAGACTTGTTTGACCCGAAAGCGAGTTAACCAGTTTGGTCTCTGATTTCCTGAAAACGCAAAACTGCTTCTATCTTCAGGAAATATGGTGAAAATATAACCTGTCACTTTTGCTATTAGGTAGAGAAAACAGATGATAGGTAGATGAAACAGACTTTTTCACCAATTGGCCTGAATGTAGCTTTGTACTCTGACACACTGTACGCGCGAACCTCCGTCAATCTTCATGAAATTTGGTGACGATATCGTCTATTACCTTTACTATCAGGTAGAGAAAACAGATTGAAAAAATACCTTGAAATAAAGCTTTTATGACCAATCAAACCTTTTCACCTATTGGAATGAATGTAGCTAGCTTTGTACTCTGACACACTGTACGCGCGAAACTCCGTCAATCTTCATGAAATGTGGTGAAAATATCGTCTGTCACTTTTGCTATGAGGTGCACAGAACAGATTGAATAAATATGAGGTACAGAAAATAGTTTTAAAAAATACCTCGAAATAAAGTTTTTATGACCAATCAAACTCTTCACCTTTTTGGCTGAAAGTACCCACTTTCTACTCTGACCCATTGTGTAGGCGACACTGGGTCAATCTTCATGAAATTTGGTGAAAATATTACGTGTCACGTTTCCTATCAAGTACAGAAAACAGATTTAAAAAATACCTCGAAATAAAGTTTTTATGACCAGCCAAACGTTTCCACCTAGTGGCCTGAATGTATTGGGTTGTCCGGAAAATAATGCAGGATTTTGGTATTAAACAAAAAAAA
>CM077103.1:35910436-35937984 GCA_039619505.1 Cimex hemipterus | reverse complement strand
TCTTTGCATGACATAAAGTTTGCCTTAAAACCTGCCTACATTTATTTCTTCTATTCTAGGGGCATTTCAACTGATGATTCAAGTCCGGTGTTGCTGATTCCATTCTTATTTTGTTATGAATTGCTTCGTCTTATGTTTCTACCTGTTTTTAACTGCCTTAAGAAAGAAAAATGGCTCATTCTGGACTTCTGTCTGTACAATGGAATCATTCATAATTAACCAGGGAGTATGACAAGGATTGTCATTACCCCTCTCCTATTTGCCTTGATTATAAATAACGGAATTAGAAACAGGAGCCCAAATGGTAAATGAAATTATTATAATTGTATCTTATGCTGACGAATGATTTAGTTATTGATGCTTAATATTCAAAATCATTACAGAAAAATGCCAGCGTGCAACATTATTATGAGAAGTGGAATCATGAAGTCTTGATACAACCAAAGTGGTTGTTTTCGGGGGGGGGGGGTCGAGATGTAACTAGTGTACTTGACAAACTATAAGGACCAATAAAAGAACAAATAGGCATAGTGAATTGCTACATACACATAATTTGATATAGCACTAACCTCCAAACTCAGTTTAAAATCCCACTTGCAGGGAAAATCTTCAGCCAAACACACTTTAAATGTAGTTTGGAGAAAGATGCTAACACAGGCTGCAAGTGCACTTGAAAAGGAAGCTTCTGGGGTTAATTATGCATTTTATATCATAAGGACATGCAGACCAAGACTTTCTGAAATATCAAATTATGGAATTAATTGGTGGAATTAATAAAACAAACCATGATCCCAATCTTCAATTTTTATTTGGAACTTAATGCATTTATTTTGAATTTCTCTTTTTATTTTAAAATCCTTTTTACAACAAATATTTTAAAAGTCGACATGTCAACGATATAAATTAAGAAGTAGTATTAAGGAAATAGTAACAAAAATGAATTAAGACAAAAAAATTAATAAATATTTTCTCTTTTACAAGATTCAATTGTATAAAAAGAAAAAACATTCATAAAAGGGGAATTTTTTTGACAACTAAGTACCTAAAGCCTAATATTTTCAATGTCTTATAAATTTACTCATCACCCGATTAGAGCGAAGACAGAGGAAAGACAGTAACCTTAATGGTCTAAAATACATTTCTTTCCACTTGTTTTTCGTCTGTCCTCACTAGAAATAATTTTAAACTTAATTCTACCTTTGAATTAATGACCGCTCTTAACGGTTAAAAATATTAAATTAAATGCCTGTTCTTCACCCTTTAGTAGATAATAGTATTAAGAAAAACCTACTATTTTGTGCACTCTTCATTTTCCCTGTCTTGTTGAAAGAACATTTTTATCAATTCACACAGTGTATTAATATTGGACAAACAATTTTAAAAATTACAAATATCATTGATATTTTGTGAGTGATTTTTAATTTGAACTTATTCTATTTACCTTTTTTTTCTTTTTTCAAAAATAATCCTGAATGGTTACAATTGTAAAACAAGAGTGTGAACAGAGGCGAATCACAAGTAAACCAGTCTCCTTTGGTAGCCCTTCCCTCCAGGGAAAAATAAATTAATTAAATTAAATTAACATAACATTAAAACGAGGGTGAAAAACATAAACTGTTTCATATTGTTATTTTAATATGTACGACGTATCGATACTGTAAAGTGGGCACAACAATGAATAAACAGTTTGTACTTTATATTTGATGAAATTTAACAAAATTAAATTTCACCAGATGAGATCCCAAGTGGCTAGCTTGAATGATTGTGGCAACAGTTAAGTTGAGGGCTATTTGTTCAAATCAATTTCATTTTTTTAATTTAATTTTTTTTCAAGATTTTGATTTTTTATATAGACTTTTAATTTCAAGATAAATCATCTTTCCCACACAACAACCATTAATTCGTGATTAATTTATACCAATATATACGCTATTCTATCGTACAAAGTTTTGCCACATTATACTCCTATGGAGGAAGTTAAAACCAGCTGGATTTTCGATTGATAATGGACCTTGCAGAAAAATTAAATTCTCAAACATGTAGGCCAAAAGAAAAACAAAATTATTCAACTGGCCATAATTATGTATAAACTAAACAGAATGGTTAGAAACTTTTTTTTAATATTTGAGCACAAAGAAATAACATTCAGAGGCCCATATAGCATTTTCCTATCCTTTTTAAAAATTTACATTTATTTATGAAAAATGGTGGAAATAACTGTCTCAGAAAATATGATTTTCACAAAAATATAACATTTTTTAGAATATTTCAAAGGACTACTTTACTTTTTCCTCCCTTTTTAGACAATGTATGAAGCATTATATAAAAAACAAAAATTGATGTTATTCTAAAATATCCTGTACATTTTCTTAGCAAAAATTGTGGCTCTACTGCCAGGTAACAGACACTATAAAACTACACGTAAGAAATAAAATATATTAGATTCAATTATAAAGGTTTATTAATTTCAAGCAAAAACAAAAAGAATATTGAAAATTGAAACACTCTCTTAAAACCGTACCTTCATAAAATATATTTTTCTTATGAGTCCACGTAATTGATACTTCAGAATAATTGGATGCTAAGTAAATGCAATGTGGTTCTTGATTTAAATGCTTTCTGTAGCTGACTATGTTAAGAGATACATAAGAACGTTAAAGTAAGTACAATATTAAAATATGTGTACATAATATTGCCAGAAATGATGTAATGTATGCATACAAAAGATAAATCGTCTACAGAAAAAGTTTGTACTTCCCTCTTTTCTTACTATCAATTTTTTGCGTTAAAATCTAGTACACATAAATTATTAAAGTAAAAATTCGATATAGGTTGATAAAAGCTTTACAATGAAATTTTTAAACTTGAGGTATTTCTTAAAATTGTGCATATTGTCACATGTTTAAAATAATATTTCTGATTAGATTATGTGAGGCTTATGGTATTTAAGACAGCAGCTTGTTGATTATTGATCTTGAAAATTTATGTGCACATTTAAACTTTTGGACCAATTTTTTCCATTTGAATCTTTTGATGATCTATACTTTATATATTATTAGTCTATAAAAAGAGTTAGAAATACAAATCCTTAATAGTTAATTTGTACAAACGTAAACTCCTTGTCATCGATAACAGTCATTTAAAGCTGACATAGGACTGAAAGTGAGGTTTTGAAGATATTATAGTAAAATTTTTAAACGGATAAAATTGCGAAATTAAAGGGAGAAAGAAAATAATAATTTAAATTGACCTCATATGTTGTGATTAGCAAATGTTAAATTATGCAAAACAATAGAATCTAAAAGAAAATTATGCTTTTCTAGTAAAAAAAATTAAATTAATGGAAATAACGGGGAATGTTTTCTATAAAACAACACTGTTAACTCCAGTGTGTGCAACTATACACATTAATTTACCATATTAATTATTTTATAATAATCTTATTCTTAATAGAACAAAACTTTAATTACCATCGCTATAAAATATTTTTTGAATGTACCCCCCTCGATGAAGTGACCCTATAGCAAAATAAAAACTACTTTACTAAGATATCACACTGAGATTATCAGTTTTCTTTGTATTTTTTTTTAAATATTTTTCTTTTTAAATTTAAAATGCACTGAGAGCCCGTATCTATAAATCTCCATATTATATATATGTATAAAATATATAACATGTATTAATACCGCAACATGCATATCTTCTTTGTCCATTTTCTTATATACATGTAACAGTACTTTCCTACCAGTCCCACACCACCCATTGCACTTTGGCTTGTTTATATATATATACTTAATTTTGGTTTGTTCGAAATATATCCATATTGTTCTATTCTTCCTTCCACCTAGGGTCAATGTGACTGTACTTCACAAGTCCTTTGTTTCCAATTTTGAATTGGCCTATTACAAAATAATATTTTCCTTAGTTTTTCCGGCTGTAAGCTTTGTACTGTAGAGGCACTGGAGGGCTGTAGGTCGCTGTGAGGATTGTTGAATCAGTTGCTGCTACCTGCGAGATGATGTTGTAGACGAAGGTGTTATAATACCATTGGATTGTGACGTTACTGTTGTCATAGGAGTCATTTCAAGCTCAACCAAAAGAGGAAAATGATCTAAAAAAAATTTAAGCATTATGAAACAATTATGTATAATCAGATAAAATTTAAATATTGTGGTATTTCATCAGAGTTTGTTTGTCTGATTACAACAAAAATATCAATTAAAAAGTAAATACACAAAATAGTCACCTGAAGGAATATGGGGGTGAGGGCAACCTATTACTTTGTTTTCCTTAAGCCAGTCTGTAGCTAAAGGTCCTAAAAGGCCCAAGGGTGTCATACTCTGTTTTGAATAAAATATGTAATCTATTATCCCTTTGAAATGAAATCTGAAATTACAAAATGTTTGTTGTAACGTAAAATGCATATACAGTGAAATGCTCGATGTTGTTCAACATACGTATAGTTGGTATAGGGCATTATGTCTTCGGAATAGGCTGAAGCAAGCTTAAAGGAATGTGTGAATTCATTGGGCTTGTCACAGCCGGAGATCTTCTGGAGGACGGACTTATAAGGAAGTTCTTTAAAGTCTTGGTGATCAGAAAGAACTCTTCCAGAGGAAAGAAATTCTATCACACCTACAATTAACACACAAAAAAAATGTAAAAAGACAATAAAAGTGGGGAATAATGTTAGTGGAACAATTTAAATTACCAGAATCAGGTAATGAATTAAAATCACCACATAGGAGCAGTTGTACTGGAGAGGCTCCTCCATTTGGTCTAAAATGCATGCTCGCTTCATCCAAAACTCCTTTAAGAGCATGCGACAACATCATTACCTTAAAAATAAAAATAAAATAAAAATATATTTATTATCAAATAATAATTACAACACATACCTGAATTAGTTTGACATCACAGAATTCCGGGTCCCAGTGGATATGAGCTGTACACACTAGAAGAGCTTGTTCAGTAATTGAAGCACAATCTCGAGGGCCTGCAAAATATACTATCTAATTGAATGTTGAGATGAAATATCCATCACAGTACTATTTAAAAGGACAAAAATTTTTTAGTCTTCAAAAATCGGTATAATTAACCTAATTTTAACAATCTGTTGTCTTGTCTGTTCATATTTATAACTGTATTTTTTAAATTAAAATGTTTTAATGGCCATATGAACTGCATTTTAGCCAAGTAATGTGGAATCATATGCTATGTGATTCTCTTAAGGTTTTTGTAAAGGGTCAAAGTATGACAGTAGTAATTGAAGCCATGTCTGCGGGGTCAAGAGCCAAGAAGCTATCACACTGACCACTCAGGCTATTGCGGTTCCCAGGATATAACTGTATTTAGCATATTCACTAATAATTCCACAAAATCTATCAGTTTAAGTGTATAGAGATTAGTGACCATTAATAGATAATTATTCAGATATCGTGAGATGCGGTCTGGTGTTATGTAAGTATCAGAAAAACATTTTCTTTATCGTGCCAAGAAAATGTTTTTCTGATACTTACATCACACCAGACCGCATCTCACGATATCTGAATAATTATCAGTTTAAGGTTTTACACAGTAATCAGTCACTAACTTAGAATAAACTGATTTTATTTTTGTAATTAACATTTTTGCCACTTAAGAGGTTTTTAAAATATGTATCAATGCGATCGAATCAAATTATAGTGGATTGACCCTAATTTATATCTACACCATGGCAAGCGCAGGATACTTTATACATTTCTTATAATACTTATTATCGAATAAGAAAAAGAAGTGAATAAAGAACTTGTTAAGAGTGATTGTGGTGTATATAGAAAACTGTATATTTTATTTTTTTCTTAATGACATATAACGATTTCTCATAACATAATAATTTTTTATTGATTATGGGTACCAGGAACTGGATGAGTTCCCCCTCAGTACGGCAGGCTATACAGCTTATTGAACCCCTTCCTCGTTCCGTTTTTGGGAGCTTTGCTGGTGTTCTTCCATTTTTTCCTTCTTCCTTCTTATACATCTTACTTACTGACACCGTAACCACTCAGCTATCAAGGTCCTATTAATTAAAGCAGTGCAAAGACCGGAAATAAATAAAATAGGCATAATAAAGAATGACACAATCAATACATAGGAAAAATATAATATGTAGGGATAGAGCAAGCCAACAGTGAAATAATTTTTAAATTACTAAAAGAAAATTTAAAAACAATGATTTTGGATAAGTCAACCTATTATTAATTTTTTTTTTTTATGGCCTCATGAACTAAGCATATCTAGCCAGACTGCTGTATGTATTTATTCCGTAATTCGATTTTTAGGGGAAGGGTATCGTGAAAAAAGGGCCAGGGGCGACGGCGGGAATCGAACCCGCGACCGCGGGGTCTACTAGCCAAGTGTCTCTCACGCTAACCCCTCGGCTACCGCGGCCCCCAAACCTAATATTAATGAAAGCCAAAACACCAACAAAAAAGTATTTTGGCAGTCTAAATCCAATAAATTTACCAAGTTTTCAAAAGGCGCTAATTTATAGTCAAATCAAAATTTTAGATGATTATGCTAAGAACAGAAACTCAGGCACCAACTCAGAAATTCATTATAATAGAGCTGCTCAGGGGTCCTTTAATGAAACAAAGAAATTAAAACAAAAAAGAAATAAACTTATGATGATTCTTTGTTATCCTATAAAGTTGTGGAATCAAACGCAAATGAATTAATTTAGGGCATTGGTGGTTACAATGGTTTAGGTGTTGACATGACACTCAACACTGTAAGGTTGAATCAAGCAGCCTTGTATTCAAACTCGACACACTAACAAATGTTTTTTTTTTTTTTTTTTTTCAAAAACATCAGTTCATGGGGTTCTATAACCTTGTAGTTGAAAAACCCTCATAACAAATCAAAATGAATTAATCAGCTTGTCTTTGTTAAGTATTACTTTGTGCTGTAATTTTGAATAGAAACTTTTCTTTTAGTTATATATTTCTAACATTATGTAAGGAATGTGTAAAGTAAGAACATTAAATGAATTTTTGAACTCAAGATTTCAGATGTAATGTTAATTAAAAAAAAAAAATCTATACACAAACTACATTTAACCACAGCTAAATAATAAAATATTATTCCTTCCTTATTCTTCCTGGTACCCATTTATACAGCCAGTTTGTATCAATAGTTTTGCCTTATTAGAAGATATTATTACTCTCACTACATTAGAAAAGGCTATTTAAACACTATGTACTGCGATGATATTATGTATTTAATAGTCCAAATTGACTGTATTAATTACTTAATAAATTAATTATAATTTTTGTTTAAGGTTTTAGTTGAAATGAAAAAGTTACTGTCATGAGAGGGATTCAAACCATGACCTTGAATCATGATAGCTTATGTGATTCAAACAGAAGTGTAATGAGCCGAAGGTGGGTTCCAAGCCTGTTTGTGACACTAACTATTTCATTTCACACAATACCTTAGATAAAATGTACAATTAATTTAAATAATGATAATAATTTCATCAATTAGTTTGTAAATCAATAAAAAATAAACATAATTTATAAATATTGTAAATTTTGACAAAATGTAAGCAAGAACACAGGGAAGACTTTTACACCCTTGTGGGCAATTTCGAGCATGTTTATTGAATATCACAATGCTTCATTATCTTAATATATACAAGTTTGATTTACCAAATTTAACTATTTACATGTGAAAATTCAACTTTTAACCTTGTTTAACATTTTCCTTTCAGTATTAAAATTGAACAAATGTAACAAAATATTCAATAATGTTTTTATTTATTCATGAATGTTTTTATATATATTTGTTGCTGTTCATATAAGAAATACAATTAATGTTAATCCAAACGTAACAATTTAATTGTTAAAAACTATTTCTAACTTTAAAAAGTTTAATGAGTTAAAAAACAACCATGAGTGTAAAGACACCGTACAGAATGGCACAAGGATAAGCAACCAGGATTTTCTGTGAATCATCTCTTGAGATTGTCGTAAAACCCCTCGACGCAGCCCAACTTGCCCAGAAGACGGCACAGAGGGAAACACAGTAGCCCAAGAAATTAGTGAGATGCATGAATATCCCAAGTGTCGACAGGAAAACGACAGGCAGCATGGAGTAGCCGAGTACAGAAGCCACAGTCATAAAGCTGGGATTGTCTTCCCACATCATTTTCAAAAGGAGGAACATGAAAATACATGATGACACAGATATACCGTAGACATAACCGAAATTGACTTTGGCACCGGAAAGGAATGTCATGAGGCCGAAGCAAAGACAGAATATCAATGGACCGCTCAAGTCATAGTCTTCCTGAACGTCTACCTGACTGAACGGATCCAAGACAAGTTTCACTTTACGGAAGATCAGGTCCGGGAAGATTCCAAGCTCCTCCATCAATGGTGGCTCGTCCTCGAAATTGTACGGATTCTTAAAATCGGGCTGGGGCGGCTGGTATATTTGCGGCTTGTCATAGAAAAAAGACATCTTTGCCTGGTACTGCTGATTGTACTGTGGCTGGGAATAATCGTTTTGTTGGAAGGCGAGCTCTTCGGCGTTGACGATCATATCACTGTGCTGGAATTGGCCGTATCCCGAAGTCTGGCTCCCCTCCGCGAACTGCCCTTGTCCGTTCGTCGAGAACGAGTTAACGTACTGCTGTTGCGGCTGGAACTGCTGTTGCGGGTATTGCTGCGGCGAAGGCCAGCTTTCTTCTTGTTCCCACATATTATTAAATTGTCCTGACATTAAACTTACTTATAACACCAAACACCAATTGAACAACACAAGAAGGTTACTCTCGACAAGTTTTAGCTCCTCTGGTTTTACACGTCACCTTTCGATACATCGAATCAAAACTTCTCTATTTGTTTTTTTATATTAAATAATCCACAAATATTTATAGTAATAAAATATGCATAATAAAATTAAAAGAGTACAACTTGTAATAACATTGCTTTGTTTCTAAATCGATTATTAACTTCTTGCACCCTATTGATTCTTTGAATTGTGGAGAAGTAAGTATATTAATAAATGTTCCAAGATGAATATAATATACATTCTTCAATGCTGTAATTTAATATACCGCACACCCACAAGAAAAGAGACACAAATTGAAAAATTGTAAAACCCGGATTATTCAGTTTTTCTGAAATATTCGGGTGTGTAATTCTACAGGAAAAATGACACAACTGTAAGTGGTCTTTTAGCTGTCATGTGGCACCATCTAGGAACATACTGACTGTGTCGACTGCCGAGCTTTATAGTTGTGAATGTTTATCAAGAAAAGTGGTACAGCACAAATCTCTTTAGTAACTATTCTAGTGTGTCAAGGGATCAATTATCGCAACTTTGTGCATTTATACATTCATGATTTATACTTTAGGAGTCTATTATACATAATAAGTGTTGGTAAAAATGGACAAACTGATTCTAAATTGAACTTCTTTAGGGAAAAATGTTTGACCTATAATGTGATAGTTCTGGCTCTTCAGATTTCACTAGCAGAAGGTCAGCTTCAAAGTTGCAGATCAAAATTGATACGGAACATCAAAATATTGTAAATACTGAATTAACACAATTATATTTTGTACAAAAGAAGAATATTGCATGGCCTTAATTGACTCTACAGCATTCCTAGTTCTTTTGCTGTGTTTTTCTCTTCAATTTAAGGGGAAAATAGTAATAATTGTAAAATTGTTTTAGTTTTCAATGGCATAAATACTGATAACTTTTCCCTCATGAACACAAGATGAAAGTATGATCTTGAAGGTAAAAGCAAAATATGAAAAACAAATGTTTGATCAATGTACAAAACCATTTTTTGTAGAGTGAAATATATATAGGCCGTGATGATAACCTTAAAATAGGTTCAAAGCTTGGCATTAATAGCTGAAATCAACCTTGGTCCAGAGTGATCGGGAATTATTTTAGTTTTACTTCTTTTATTTTAATAAAATTCTTGATTATATTATTTTTTCATATTTTTAAATTTTATATTATTACTTTTACATTATTTTATACTTTCAAAGATTTTTAAATGCTTTAATTACATATTTATAATAATCAATAAAACATACATTTCAATGATAAATTTTGTATTTTAAATAACTACTTAATCCTGATTCCAGGAGGAAAGTATATTTGAATTTAAAAAATTCTTACTAAACCTTACTACATGAATATTGATACTCGTTTGTTAGGTTTGTAAGTTGTCTATTATTCTCACAAAAATTAATATCCTTTCAGCCATTCATTGACGACCAGTATTGTTAGAATAAACAAACTAACTATAATTAGTGCTTATCTGAGCCACTATATGCAAAAAAAGTGTCACACCTCAAAATGGGCTATTTTTTAGGGGTAACAGGGTAGCACAGCTAGATTTGCGTTTTTTGCTTGTTTTCGAAAAACGAAAGTCAAAATTGATGGATTATGGCAGTTTTTATTGCCATCAATCGTAATGGTGTCTACATAATACATATGTAAAAAAAAATAAAATAAAATAAAAAATAATAAACTTCCATTTTTTCTCCTGTACAATTTTCTTTTATCGAGTTGTGTAACTTTTTTGTGGGTGTGGAATATTTCCTTTTATTAATATGTAGTCAATTTTTAAGCCTGCATGTTTTAGTTTACATAACATCAAAATAAAAATGTTAAAGACTGAATCCTACAATGACAATGGCTCTGCAGTGAGATGAAAGAATGGCACAAAAAAGGTGTGGTTAATCTCCAAAAGAATGATGTTGGCTTTGCTGCGAGCTGAAAAAAAACAATAATGGATAACTGAAGAAATCCTACTTCTGATGTAAGAGGAAAGCATACAAATGTGCTTGCTCTGAACGTTTTGAAGAACTTCTCAGAACAGATTATCATGTAGGCCAACGGTGTGTTATTTCAGGTATCTCTTTCTTGCGAACAATGCAATTTTCCTATGGTCAAATGTACTAAAAATGAAAGGTTATGATTTTCAGAAAGTGTAGTAGGTTGAACTTTAAAAGAAATATGATTCTTCAAAGGGCAGCAAATATATAGGGAGGCAAACACTTGGATGTTTCATTAAATCTGAAGTTCTCTCTTAAAAACCATTTCAAACATTAGTCTTTGTGGCAAAGTTTGCCAAGAACAGACTGTGGCTAGAATTTACATTTCAAGATTTGGTGCCCTGATGCCCCCCTAAAATGACTTTCTTAATATGGTGAGCTGATCTGAGCTCTGAGTTTTCGTAGGTTAGGGCAGAATGTTAGGATTTTTTTTGTTTTATATCATCCAAACATATATTTTAAAACAATTTTGCAAAATAGAATTAATTCTTCTTCAAGTTAAAAAAATAATATACAACCTGTAGGTGTGTAAAATGTTTATGCTCATCCATGTATTTTTTCAACAAACTAAATTTTCTATTCTCAAAGTTTATCAACTAAACAGTTAATCACAATTCATAAAAAAATGCAAGGCTAGCTTAAACTAACATGAAATTCAGGGTAATTTATTATAACAGTTAAATAGTTTAAAACAGAGAAGGTGGTACATCCTCTCTAGATAATTGAAATAATTCTCTAGGTAATAACAATAGTCTGGAAGAATAAAAGGATAAAGATGAGCCTATACTCACGCTGAGACTGTAGCTAGTCTGACTCCATTATTATTATTATTAGCCATACAAGCTTATGGGGAAATTTTAATTTATGGAAAAAACTCACAATTTTAATTTAATGCAACTTGGCCTTAATTAAGAATTTGAAAAAGAAAATCAAAGCTTGGATGGCAATAGGATAAATTAGGTTACGAGTGAATGTTTGGAGTCAGAGTTTTATAGCACTCAGAAGAGATATAGCTAACCTAAAATAGAATGTTTGGATGTTAGGGCGTGAAATGACCTTAGCAGTTAAAACGCCCATAAAAATTAATAATAATAATAATAATAACAATACTCACAGTTTTCCCAAGCAGCCTCTTTTGTTTTAAGAAGAGCAGCGAGGCCAATGTTGTCCTTTGGCATAACCCTGTTGAGCATGTCATCTGAGCCTTCAGAATTCGCCATAGCTAGCTGGTTAAATTCTACGAGGTGCTCTTGAATGAGGGTGAATCTGCAAAATAGAAAAAATGAAAAGTACTGAAGAGAAAGCTGAAAAATAATAACAAAAAGTATGATAATAATCTATATGAAATAAAACAAAACATTGCGGTGAAGTTTATAATAGATTGAGGTACCTTGATCGCGATCAACCGGGTCTGATTTTTTAAGAATCATTATGGTAGTTTGCCATTTTCAGGCCAACTAATGAAGATAAAAACCTAACTTTAATTTAAATTAATATAACATATGGGCATGTTAGCACTTGTGGACTTGTCCAGCCAATTTAGATGTAATGGTTTTTATCCAAATTCTCCGGGACACAGTATAAAAATAAAAGATTAAAAATATTGTTGTATGTGTCCCCCTTCCCCTCTGGCTGGTATTTCTTTTACAATGTTTGTTTAACTAAATTATGCATTACATAAAAGTTATAAGTGAAATTTGAAATGATAGGATTAATTTTTGTTTTTTGAAACCTGTGTGTATTAATTCAAGTCCAAGACCAGTTTATCCACAAAACCAACAAACACATTCATATTCTCGCTCTGAAGCAATTCAGATGGAGGAACTGGCCAGCCTCTCCATATACAAATGAAGTGCTGTATTACCTGACTCCTTTCTCTTTCCCAAAGTGGACAATGAAAACCTCTATGCAAAAGCTTGGTCATCACAAGGGCAGGAGGATGAAGGGCCATGCACTTGCCACGTCCTGAAATCACTTAGGTGGTTTTGAAGTTGTACAGAAAACCGAGTTTCCTCCTGAAGGACAGGAGGGGACAAACATCTTTGTAGAGGGCAGCCTTAGTCATTTCTCACCATGTTTCTCCCCTTCTTTAAAGAGCTTCCTGCTCCAGGCTTTTCTGAAAAAGGCTCTTAAGGGTGTTTGTAGAGAGACTTTCTATTTCTAGACTTTCATCCCTTGTTGCCGATTGTGCCAATTAGTCAGCTTCATTGCTGAAAATCCTGTGTGCCTGGATCCAATCAAAAATTACTGTTCCTCCCAAATCTTCGATTTGCATCAACTTGTACTGAATATTATCTAAGATAGCTCCATGGTTATTGGGGTTTGAGAGGGCTTCCAGGGATATTTAACTATTTGTAAGAATGTAAAAACAGTGTCTTTCTGGGGGTGGAATGAAGAAGTAAGGTTTTCTCTATCCATTCTAGGCATTTGTAAATTGACAGTTGTTCAGCCTGATTACTTGAGCTCAATTTATGTTCCACAGACTACTTTACCTGGAACTTGAGCATTACAGGGACTATCTCTGCCAGCAAGCATGCAGTTTCAAATGAGATTGTACGGTACCCCTTGATAATTCTTATTGCTATCAGCCGCTGCACTCTATTCACACTATTACAATTAATTAATGATTTTGGTGGAGATAACAAAGTCAACGGCACCACGGGATTCAAACCCACCCCCCATCTTTGGCTAGATGCACCGCTGCTCTACCACTTGAGCTTTCATGACCTCAATCCACTCTGACTCCAACCTCCCATCTCAACTACACCTTTTGAATTTTCCCTCCTTTTTGCCATTAACTCCTCATCTCAACTCAAAAGATGGAATCTGTCTGTCTGTCTGTCTGTCTCTCTCTCTCTCTCTCTCTCTCTCTCTCTCTCTCTCACACACACGCATGCGCACGCTCTCTCTTCCTCTTAGACCAGAATCCCTTAGAACCTTTGATGAACTTTAGATATGCCTTCCCTTGGTACTAATATTGTGTTTATTACTTTGTTTTTAGTAGTACCAACTGATGTAATTAAATTTATACTACTACCTACTAGATTAATACTTCTTGCAATATTCATAGCAGTATATGAGCGTTTATGAACGTTTTTTTTTTATTTATGATCTGGTCAATAGTTATTACTTTGCTGTTTCATAAACTTATTATATTCATGATTAAATAAATGTAGGCAGGTTTTAAGGCAAACTTTATGTCATGCAAAGAAATTGAAATTAATGAAGAAGATCAAACAATACTAACTTGGCAGTTCTGTAGAAAATAGCACAACCATCTACGTATTTCCTTTCATTTTCAGACATGGTCTTGGCTCTCGATTTTGGTGAGAAGATGCCATCATAGCCATCCCTTTTTAATTCCGGCAAGAAGAACTTATAAAATTGGTCGGTCTCAACTTCCTGAAATAGCAAATAAAATTAACAATGCTGTTATGTTTTCATTAGTTTTAAAATGGAAGCTAAAGTCACCTGGAGACTTATGATGTCAGCGGTGTAATGCCTTATTTCAGCAAGAATGGCCTTCTTGCGGTATTCCCAAGCTAGAGCCCAGGTTGGACAGTAGCCATACATTTGTCTTGTTGCATACTTGTCACACAGAACATTGTAACACATTACTGTCATTAGACCTAATTAAAAATAAGAAAACTCAATTATATTTCATTAAGAAGCATGTGAATGCTAAGGAGAGACATGAGTTAAAAATTGACGGAACTGCCACAGCTGACTGCATTACACTTCTACTTATAAACCTGGTGCTTATCTTAAACAGCACAAATTTTTCCTCATTCTTAGGACATACAACATCCTTCTGACGGATCTCTCGTCTTTTCTGTTCTATTATCTTCTCTGTATGTTTTAAGGGCAATAATTTTTTTTATAAAACTAGCACCCATGTACAGGTACAGCGGAAGTCCAATTGACTAAATATTACCGCTATTATTGCATCATCAATTTCCCACATTTGATTAGAACATGAGCAATAGCTCTTAATCCGCTATCTGAAATATGAATGTTAAATTGGCTAACTTTAAAGCTGACTGGCTGTGATGGTTTTGCGTGTAGTAAACTGGTTTTTAAAAAGAATACTATATTGCATAGCAGGTAGATACAAAACTGGAATAACCACTTCCAATTGGGGAATCCTCGGTCTATATTCGACTCGTTGAAAGCCCGAGACGGATTGAATTAAAAATATTAATATTAGCAAACAGAGATGGGCAAAAGAATCGAGAATCGTCCTCCCAATCGATTCCATTAAGTGAGTTGCGGTTCAATTCAGGTAACTGGAGGGGACGGATACGTCACACGATTCCCAACGATTCTTTTTCCTGCTAACGATTCCTTTTGATTCTTCTAAGAAAATCCCGGAGTCGGATTTCAACTGTGCGATTCTTTTGATTCCTTCGTTTCCTCAACTTCCGTATTTCAGTTGATTCTTTCCATTCCTTAACTCCCGTTTTCTCCGCGGGCAATCAATCAATAATCATTAACGTTTTTCTTTTTAAATTACCTACTTTTTCCAACTTTTCCCATTTTATTTACAATATACAAAATACCCTATACGTAATGAATATGTATACATAAATTACAATTAATTACGGTTTTTATGTTAGATAAATTAACTAAATGTAATATATTAATTGGTCAAGTGGACCACGAAATTAGTAAATTTAATGTATAAATTAATTCATTCAGCTTTTCTGTATGGGACGTAAATTAATAAAATTCATTTAATCTTTTTGCTTTCATTTAAAATGTGTAACCATTAAAAAAATTAAATTTTATAGCAAATTCATTCGATTAGATATGCGAAAAATATTTGATGTTTGGAATGTAATTTAAAGATATATGTATGTTATCTGTATTGAATTTGATTAATGATGTTGGCGTAGTTGCGACTGAGTTTGCATGTATCTTCTGTAATTGATGCCGTGTTTATCCTTGTTGATGTAAATCAGTTCTAAGAAATTACGTTCGAATTGGTTTTGTTCTGTATGTAGTATTTTTTGATTTTTGAAGTAAAAATTGTGTTGGTGTTCAAAGTGGTGGGTAGCGAGTGCTGTAGGATTTTGTTTGGGTTTTTTGCAATCATATATATGTTGCTTTATTCTCCTGTCCAGATATTAGGATGTAAGACCAATGAATGCAGCTGGACAGTTTAAGCATTTGGTCTTGTAGATTACGTCAGATTTATTTGTAATTCGGGTGGGGTGTTTAAATTTTGAAAACAGTGTTTGGATTGTTTCATAATTTTGGAAATCAATTTTGAAGTATTTCACGCTATTTCGAAATTATCGGATGAGAGAAATTTGTTTAATTTGTGTTATAGGCCTTGAATAAATGGGATGGAAATGTATGTTGGCTTGTTTGTATTCGATAGACTTAATGTAGTATTATTAGTAATAGTGGATGGTGTTAGTGTTGAGTTGTAATTGTTGATTATTCTGTTAGTTATGTGTTTAGGGTAGAGATTGTTATAGAGGATCTGTTTGTATATCTTTATGTTCTTGTGGTGAAATGATTAATGGCTTAGGGTAATCATTCTATGAAGTAGCCCTTTGGTCGTGTTTATTGTTGTACGAAGAGGATGGTGAGAGGTAAAATTGACGAAGCGATCTGTATTTCTTGGTTTTTGATACTAATCTGTGATTAATGTGCCATCTGGTTGTTTTATTACGAGTACATTTAAAAATGATATTTTATTGTTGTTTCGATTTCATGTGTAAATTGTAGGCGTGGCTGAAAGCTATTAAATGTATCTAATGTGGTTTGAAGTTGATCTATGGGAACAGCTGTCAATATATCATGTACGTATTTCGTGAGGAAGGGTAATGTGAAAGGAAGTTGTTGTATGACTGTCGGGCCTAGGTTTGGCCACTCTTGGCTATACCAAATAGTTGTTTGTACAATTGATTGTCGTATGTTAACACAGCAGTGCCGGATCATTGTTACGAACGTGTTCTTTGATAGGGTTGTGTGCGGTGTTATGTTTGGCCATTTATCTTCAATAATGTTCAGTGTTGTGTCATTTGGAATGTTGTAAACAATGATGCAACATCTAGGGATATGAGAGAGTAGTGTGAGGGGATGTGGATATTATTGGTTTTGTTAATGCAGTGAAATGAATCATGTACATTATATGTGTTATCTGCTATGTTATTGAGTATGTTGGGGTAGGTATTTTGTCATGTTATATGTGAGTGAGTTAACAAATGAAATTATGAATTTCAGAGGGTGTTCCGGTTTATGTGTTTTGACAGTTCCATATAGTTTCGTAGATGTTGGTGAGAAGTTTTGAAGTGATTTGTAAGTGTATGTTTTTTTTTTCATAGTGTTCGACAATTATACTTAAACAGCGCGTATTTCTCCCCGTTCTTCGGACGTACGACATCCTTCTGACGAATCGCTCGACTTTTCTGTTCTGTAACCTTCTCTGTAGGTTTTAAAGTAAATAAATTTTTTTTAACGGCCTTTGGTGTTTCAAACTTGTAACTATGGACAGATGCCGATCATATTCTACTATCTTGTCCTCGCACTTTGGAGGGAAGAGAGGAATTCATAAAAACCCTAGAGAATAATGGCATCCCTCTATCCACAAGGTGCAATATCTTACTGGGCAGGGTGGAAAAAACAGCAATAACAAGAAATGATTACTAAATAAAGTTAAATAAAATGCATAAAAAAGAAGAAAAGACATGGTTATATAAGGCGTTCATTTTAGATGGCTGGCTGAACTTCTCTTGAACCAATGACGCTCTCAAGGATATTTTTTAATAAAATAAATAAAATCGAAAAATATTTTTTAGTCTAGTTTCAAATTTTTACTCCCAAATTATTCAGGCCCAGCTCAACTTCATAATTTCCAGTACGTCTCTATACATCCTAACACGCCATTTTAAATTATTTTTACGCAGAAAACAATGTACACTTGGGTTTTAAATTGGTCAAAATGTGACAAAGTCATGGCAAAAAGTTTGAAAAAAATGCATTTCATTGTTTTGTTGTTAATTCCAACAATTTGATTCTTCACTAAAGTAAACATTATTTGCATTTATTTTGTACACTCTGTCATTGTCAAACTCACATTATGAGAGCAACTCATAATTCCTAGAAGTAAATAAATTTTACAATATTACCCATTTGTTACATTCAGTATTCTAATCACAATGAACCAAAGAGCACATGTTCCTGATCAACAGCGAGTTTATATGTACCCCTGTTTCTGTCATGCAGTAACGTTGTACCTGCAGAATTTTTCTCTAAAAAGAGGTAAACATTCGAAACTACACTAAAAAATATTAAACACGTAATTTTTGATTTTTGATAGCGTCATTGGTAAGAGAAATTCAGCCAGGCAATCTAAAAAGACACCCTGGATAACTAAATGACAAACAAAAACCAAACAACTTTGATGTGCGAAAGGCAAGTGCACTTTATGTCCTTCACCTAAATGTTTATAACTGTTATATTGGCTTTTTATTTTAATTTCTTGTCTGACAAACAATTTAATTTTACCGATTAGCAAGGCTACTATTGTAAAATTATGATAAATTTTTTCATATACAGATTGCTAAAATATATCTTGAAACCAATCAATTGCAAATAAAATATGCAAAAATACTCACATGATGGCTTTGTTGTTGATGGCCTTGCCAGCAAGATCCACGGTCTTTCAGGTGGTTGGGGTGTACGAACTGTAAAAAAAAAAAAAAAAAAAAACTTATTAAATAACTAGTAAAAACGGAGCATTTAGCATATCGATCATGAAAGACATTAAAAAATTAACTTCATTTCTGCTCTTTCTCAAACTGAATTTATTACAGAAGAAAGATAATTTTCATCTTTTAGTAGCTTTCATTTATTAATGTTGGGAAAAGGTGGATTTAGTTTAGAAAACACTCTTACAACGAACAACTATATTAACCACAAACACAAGAACATAATACAGTGAAACCTCACCTAACGGACACCCCTCTAGAACGGACACCCCTTCTTACGGACAGTTTTCAAATGTCCCGTCGAGGAAGTATAGGAAATAAATGTATTTAGACCCCCTTTACAACGGACAGCCTACTTTTTGTCCCCAAGAGATAAATTTCCCCCTTATAACGGACACATAACAGACTTTGGAAATTGAGAAAACAGGATTTACTTTAAATTTAAATTTATTAACAGTACATACGAAATACGAAGTTACTTACGTAGTATGTAAAATATTTTTTTACGAGATTTTTATCAGAGAAAACATGATATGGAAGGGTACAATTTAATCCACGAGGTGATGGTTTATCACGAAAAAGAAATAGTGAATTCAAAGAAAAAGAAACAATCAGAAATTACTAATTTTTTCAAAAAAGTATAAATTACACACGTGTACCTACTTACTCCATGAATAGTACAGTACGTTGTTTATATCATTTTTTCAATTTTTTCAAAATTTGATTTTCTTACGCTGTGTTTGTATGTTATTCATTTCCGGATTTTTAATATGTACATACATACATATGTACATATTGTACATACATACATATGTACATATTGTACATACATACATACTATTGTGTTTTCTATTATGTACTTAATAATGTACTTATTAATTCCCAAAAATATTTTAATAAACTAATTTTGATACATGCACATATTCATTTTAATAAATATATGTACCAACATTACATTTTTACCCCTCCTCAGCGGACACCCCTCTGCAACGGACAAATCCGTTGGTCTCATGACTGTCCGTTGTAGAGAGGTTTCACTGTAATACCTTAAACGAATTGAAACCTCCTTTTAAGATCATGGCGCCACATGCGGAAGCCATCGTACTACAATACATGATCTTACATTCGGCCATTCTGACATAAAAGTCAACCTTGACTTTGCCATACATACATACTTCGACAATTACATAACATAGAACATAATTAAACATAAGTATAACATTATAATAAGTATGAGTAACGAAGAACATAATGAATTTGTATATAACCTAAACAAACGTAAGATAAAAAGTGCAAAATAACATAACACATAACATTACCTAAAATAATCTACAAAATATCTACAATAGAAAACAAACTTTTTTTACATGAATTATTATCATTTATTTAGATAAGGCTTAATGTGGTCTGGTGAATGGATGCCCTAATATGGATTACGTCCAACTTGAAGACCATCAATTTCACTTATAACAAATCTACCGTTTGGTAATGTATGTTTAATTTTATAAAGTCCCTTAAATTTCGGTGATAACTTTGTATTTACACCAGGACATCTGCCGCGGTCAGTAATAACAACTAAATCTTCTTTATATTGATTAGTTGCTTTTCTCTTGTGCTCGTAAAGCTGCTTCTGGTAGACTTGAGATTTCTTAATCTGCACATTTACCTTGTATAACATCCAGATCTCTTGTGTGTTCGATGTTCTCTGCTAGTTCCTGCACGATTGGTCCACGACCATCTAAAGCGGGCCTGATCCACTCCAAAAAGTAGTTTAAAACGTGTTGATTTCATGGAGTTGTGTTTAGCATTGTTCAGTGAATATTCTACCTTGCTCAGTTTCCAATCCCAGTCAATTGTACGGTTAAGTTTTCCTAACATGGCCTAACACTATCTTCACACGCTCGACCTAACTATTTGCACGAGGCGTGGCTGTTGCCGTCAATACTGCTGTAATAGTCAGTAAGATGCGAGATAACTTCTGCAGTCGTTACCGTACGACAAGGGTATAATCGAACAAATTTAGTAAACGCATCAATAACAACTAAAATGTGTTTATCCTTTCGAAAAGTTGTTAAAATAGGTCCATAATGATCAATGTGGATTCTATCAAACGGAACTCACTCCTTAGGTACCGAATGGAGGAAGAATACTTCCTGCTTTCCCGAATTAGGCGAAAAATGAACGCATTTAAGGCAATTGTCTATGTATTTTTCTATTTCTGTCTTCATCTTGGGAAACCAGTAGAGTCTGCTAAACATATCCATAGTTTTAACAACAGCATTTAATCATGATAGGTCCTAATAATTGACATAATGAGATCTTTCGGAATATAAAATCGAAGTTGATCACCTTGCAGTTTCCTATATACGAGGCCATTTCGTAGTTTATAAAAAGAATCCTCTTGATTTTCTAAAAGATCTCGAATTTTCGAAATTTCCGGATCTGCTAGTTATTTGATTCGCAAAGAGCAACATCTAGCTCATTTTCAATTATCATCAATACACTTCGACTTAATGCATACGTTTCATTCGTTCCGACCCACGATATTCTATCTCAAAGTCGAATTTTGATAATCAAAGAGCCACCTTGCTATTCTCGGGTTCACATCCTTCTTTGCCAGTGTTTGTTTTAGAGCATTACAATCTGTTATCACTTTAAATTTAATGCTTTGTAAATAGCTTCTAAAACGGTCCAACGTGTACTTAATAGCTAATGTCTCGAGTTCAAAACTGTGATACTTTGTCTCTTCGTTTGTCGTCCTTCGACGAAAATAAAATACAGGATGACATCTTCCTTTTGTTTAGTACAGCACCAAACCCTTGAGAGCTTGCATCACAGTGATGTTATGTCTGAAGCGCAGGATTATAAATTGGGAGAACTGGTCTTTCGGAGAGTTTCTGCTTAAGCAAATTGAACGTCTTTATTTCTCCAACAATGAATTTAAATGTGACGTCCTTCTTGAGTAGGGCATAAATTGATGCAGCAATTTCGGAAAATCCATAAACAAATTGTCTAAAATATGAGGTAAGGCCTAAGAATCGCTGAAAATCGTGAACGTTCGTAGGAACTGGGTAATTTATAATTGTGTTAACGTTTTCCGGATTCGGTCTTATTCCATCTTTATTCGCATGATATCCTAAATAAATAATTTCCTTTTGAAAAAAAAAAAAAAAAAATTGTCCATTCTTAGTTCTAGTTTATTGTCGACGAGGAATCTCAAAACTTTCTCCATATGCAAATTGTCTCCAATTGTTTTAGTTGCAATTAAAATATCATCAAAGTACAAAAGCACCACACTATTATCTATTAGAGTTTAGAAATTGTTGAAAGGAAACGGTGGAACTACCCCGGGCCGTTACTCAAACTTAGGACAAACGAAGTGTATGTAATCGAGTCTGTGCATTTTAACGTCGTAGTACCCATTTTTTAGGTCCAAAAGGGTGAAATATTCTTTATCTTTGAGAGTATCAAGTTGATCGTCAATTAACGGTAAGGGAAATCTATCCTTCCGGGTAATTTTATTGAGTTCCCGATAATCAGTACACATTCGATATTCCCCATTATTTTTCTTGACCATGACAACTGGGCTACTGTACTCTGAAGTGCTAGGTCTGATAACACCAGACTTAAGCAAGTCGTCAGTGATTTCTTTCGCAACTGTCTTTTCGTTGATTGACATCCTTCTTGCATTAAAGAAGAACGGCTGGTTATGAACAAGAAAAATATTCATTCCGTAATTTACATTTGGTTCCGCTGGTCTAGGGGCGCTAAAATAAAATTTTTCAACTGTGTCAATCAGTTTTTGTTTGCTGCAGTAGTCCAAACTAGCATCGATATTCAACTTGTCATTATCTTCACAAACGTTAAAAATTCCGATATCTAAAATATCTGGTTTCTCCAATTCATTTTCAGAATTTCTGTTATTTTCAGCACAAGTTTCAGAATCCCAATTTTTACAATCTTAATGCCTTTAACTTCAGAAAATTGTCCCATCGCTATTGAGATTTTGGAATTAAAAATGAAGTCTCTTCCTAATAATGCAGCAAAAGTTATTGATCCTTCCGGTACAACATGAAACATTATTTTACTTTTTACATTCTGGACACTTATTTCGGAGTATAACGTCCAACCTTTAACCGAGACATATTAACACCAATGAGTGTATTTAAGTGTGGCGGTTGTAAGTTTACAAAACCAGGTACACAGTGAGCAGATAATATTGATATTGTTGTGCCGATTCGTTTTTTTAAAAAACTTTTTTACCTTCTTCTCAGGAGCCTCTTCCACCTCTTCGCCGTCGTTCGATTCTTCTTCGCTGTCATCTCCGTTAACCATCCTTCTACAAAATCATCGTCATTGTCGGTATACTTCTTTATCAACTGATCCGCCATTGTCCTCTCCATTATAGCAGTTTGTAATCTCTCTTGTAGTTGTTTTTTCTTGCCTAATGCCACAAGTCCTACGGCCGCAAGTCGTTCCTTCAACTCGTCCATACCAAAGCTTGACACCTCTTCAAAAGGAAAAGGCGTTTGGCCTTCAAAAATACAACTCCAGTATCGATACCACTTCTGATTTTGTTGGGAAAAGGTGGATTTAGTTTAGAAAAACCAAGAGTGTTTAACGAACAACTATATTAACCACAAACACAAGAACATAATAATACACCAAACATAATAATACCTTAAACGTAATTGAAACCTCCTTTTAGCCCGACTTAAGATCATGGCACCACATGCGGTAGGCATCGTACCTACCGGTCTTACATGTATCTGCTCTTTCACAAACTGAATTTATTGCAGAAGAAAGATAATGTTCCTCTTTTATTAGCTCTTATTTATTAAAAAAATTAGATTGAAGATGGTAAAATTTCCGATCTACTAAAGTATTACAATAATATTTGTTGATTCTCTTTTTACTACTGTCAATGTTTCAATTTATCTGTTTCACTAGCTGTCTGCCTTACTCACTTTGTCACTCTTTCTCCTCTCAAAAATAATATAGTATAGAAGATAAAAAAAAGTAATTTAATTTGAAGCAATTTACGTTCGTTGATTCTTCGCAAAGGGTAAAAAATCCAAAAATGAAAATTCATTTCATGATGTAAAAGAATTTTAATAAATTTCCTTCCCATTTCTTCCCTCTTATGAGAATTGAAATCGATAAATAAATGTGTGAAAAGAAACACAGTAGCTTTCAGCCTCTCATTTTATGAAAGTAAGTTACGTTTTAATAATGCGCGTAGACAACCTAAACGGCCAGTACAAAGGCCTAAATCACATTTATTTTCCGAGTAATGCCCCCGACAAATATTTAGCGCCGGTTTTCCCGAGTGAGTAGCTCACCCCATCGAGTGTAAAGTTGGAGAAATCTCTTAATTTGTCTTACTTTACATACTTCTCCATTCTCATCTCCTTCTTCACGTGCTTTATAGCTGAATTTATCTTGGGCAATCGCATGTTAATGAACTTAAGTATACAGCTTTCGCATCGAGACGGCCCAATGGAATAAATCGACCTATTGCTGCAAATAAACGATAGATTCTATCTTATGGATTTAAAAAAGCTGAAATTAACAAAAGTGCGGAATGAACGATAAATTCGTTAATATACATTTTATATCTATTTACAAAACACCGGGATGGATAACAAAAGCGGAATCCATTTAGTTAAAAGACATTGGTAGGTTTTCGAAAACCAATCAATCGGACAGATGCCAGGATGATGGTCAACGAGCAAAACATCCTGTACGCAACCCGTTAGACTAACAATTCTTAGTATTGTCCAATGCTTTCAGTTTATTTCTTTGACCCTTTAAACCTCATGTCTGTACAATAAATAGCCTAAATCATATCCCTCGCATAATCGCCTCATAAAAGTTAAAGCCGGAATGAATTCAATTCAGCGAATCGAGGGTCATCAACTTCACCGCCGCACGATCGAGAATCCATCCAAAATCGATATCAGATAAATGAATAAATGTGTTAAGCGTTTTTCCTGCTGAAAATATGCCAACTTCACAACAATAAACACAATTACATGAAATCAGATTGCATAAGTGCGTCGGTGAGCAGGATCAGCAGGGAAGCCCACGCGTATCAAAAGAGCACTGTCGATTGGTGGCCCTCGGAGGACCTGACTCGTGGAAGAAGCGTCATCCTGTTTAAGGACAGGCCATATGAGGTTGACACACATTACTTTTGGGCCAAAGCCTGCGAACGTTTGCTAGATGGGTCTCAACCAATTGAACGGTTTAGTTCCTTGGCTCCATAAAAAGAGCGCATAAATGCCACCTCAACATGAGTTTATTCCTATTCTTGGAGGAGGTTGTTTTAGTCTACGTAGTACTGATAGTTTTCTGTTCTACCGTGGGTTAAGTATACTATGTAGATCCATTATGCTCTAGTATGAGAGGATCAATGGCAAAATATTATGTACCCAACTAGGTTAGTAGTTAAGGATATGTATGGAGGGTGATGTAGTAATATCAAGTACTCCACTTGTTTGAATGGTTTGTAAATAAGGAGATATTTAAGAGTAATTGAGAGTATTAATGTATTTGGATTTAGGAAATAATTGCGTGGTTGCTGAAATAATCTAGCTGTCGATGACCTCTGGAGCCTACCTAACCTCTCAATGGAAGAAGAGGTGTGATCTCAGGATATTGTACGGTTAAAACCTATCATTGTAATTAGTTTCTGCCAAAAATTAACAGTTTATTGACTAAAGAGATACGAATAGGCAGAAAAAGTACTGATTTTTCATTTATAATTTAATTGCTTTGTTAAAGCGATTATGTGGGTTTTCTTCAGAAAGCCGGAAATTACCTTTTTTCTACTTCTTGGTTATCCGTTCGTTTACTCTAATGTCGAAAACTCCTTTGTTTTACAATTATTTATTTTCAAAGCTAGTTTTATTACTTTTGTTAAAAAAATAGGGAATGTGAAAACATCAGTGCTACTAAATGTATAATGTAAATTATTTTATTAAATAAGTTCAAAGAAACATATTTTATACAATAATGATCTCCTAGACCGTGCATAGCATTTAAAGAAAAACTATACTGGTGCTGAAATTAGTGTTAGAAAGTAATAAACATTTTGCGAAAATTAATTTGAATGAGACGCAAGCAATTAGAGGTCTAGGATAATAATTTTTATTATTGCGCACAAATTATCTCAAGCAGCTAAAGTAGTTAGCTGGAAAACAAAATTAAATTGAGAAAAACACTTTTTTATTATTCCACTCTGATAGGGACCCAGAATGTCAGGGGTGCCGGATTCTACTTTCTTAAAAGCTGTATGTTAAAAAAAGGGGGCTAAAGCTGTAGTTTAATTAAAATTAATATCGTTTGATATTACATTGTCGATCTGCCGGCAAATTGAGAATAAAATATATATTGAGTATAAAGCGACCGTTTTACAACGTAGCCCTGGTTGATTTTCCCGTTCAGAAGGCAGGGACTGAGGCAAAAGGAGAGCGGTGTCACAGAGCTAATGGCTCCCTGCGGACCTCTCGGATAATGCTAATTAACTCTACGGACCGGGGGTTATTAAAACATGATTACCAAGGGTAGGCCTTCACCCTGGAAACACCCTCGTTTATTTGTGACGGGTATATCCAATGAAAAGGTCGTATAATTAAGCAAATTCGTCTTTTGTCGAGAATAAATTTCCTCTGATTGCCGAGGAATTATTCATTACGGACTCAATTTTCTCAACCCTTTTGATATGTCATAAATGTCTACAATAAGCTTTCTTATTCGAACGTCTCCACTTTCAATCTTTACAAAAGTTGTTTTATGACGAAAACATCCGGCTAGGGGATTCGTTTTATGAGACATTTTTGTAAAAATTAACCCCTTCTCTACTCACGACACCCTACCATCATTCATAATACCATAACCATTGAATGCAATTCACTTGAAAGCTGAGAAATTGTACGACACTGAAAAAAAACGACCTGGTGGGAAAAGGTAATAATCGGAAAGAGCATCTTGTAGAAACCAACCCTATGCGCCTATTTTATTTCGGCAACTTTCTATTTGAAAATCTGGGAAATACGTTAAAATACTCTAAAAACTATGGAAATTATTTGAATTTCTCAGTTCTTCTTCATTTTATAGGCAACAAAGACGAAACATAAAATGAGGAAATGAAAGGAATTTGCAAAAGCATTTCTAAAGGAACTAGTTAATGTAGTGTCCCTCGATTTTTATCTATGAAGATAGTTTTGTTCAAATGACTAAAATTGATTGATTTGTCGGCTTGCAAAAATTAAAATAAAACTATAACCATTCTGGACAATACTTATATTTTATTCACCAAAATAATAAATTTCAAGTTAAGTGATACTAATGTGACGCTGCAGCGTGACGCTACAACCTCACATGTCACCCGTCTAGGCCCACTCCTGAAGATGTAATGGGGGATTGTGGGACTCATAAGGCCAGTATGTTCCCGGAAATGTAACGGTGAAGAGCTGTGCGACTTATTACTTTGTGTATCGAGGTCCAAAGACAGCCAGATAAGTAGAGGCCTGAAGGCGAAGGGCGTCAATTATTGTTATGGTTAATTGTTTAGAAGATTCTCTTTCATTTTAATTTTATTTTTGATAATCCCAGAGTGGTATAAGAGTTTCTTTTATTTTTCCTGTATGTGTTTTTTAATACATCTTTTTTAATTTTAGTCAAAACAATTAATCTACCTTTCATTCCATCCCAACCTAATTTTGAGGGAAAACATTAAGAGTAAGCCATAACTGGCTTCAATAAGTATGATCACCGGTTGGTCGATCATCACATATGGTAGCAGAGCATAAACGATCCTTTTAATACAGTTCATTCCTTAAATGTTTGTTGGAGGTACAGGAAGTTTGTACATTGGTTTTATTTGGTGCTAATGTTCGTGGTGTTAAGCATGATATACTTATTATTTGTGTTAAGTACTCTCAAATAAAACCTTTCCAAATATTTCATTAAAGTAATAAAA
>CM077103.1:35891074-35910426 GCA_039619505.1 Cimex hemipterus | reverse complement strand
GTACTCTCAAATAAAACCTTTCCAAATATTTCATTAAAGTAATAAAAAAACAATAAAAAACAAAAACAAAAGAGAATTAATTATAAGGGTTATTGGTTTATGACGAGTCGTAGACGGGGTTACCTTTTATTTTTGTTTTACTCGTGGCTTTATTAGTTTTAATTCCTATAGTGAAACTTTCAAATATAACTACCATTATCAAAAGGAAGCCGAATTTCAATAAATCTTGTAAAAGAATTTGCGTGAATTAATAGGGCTCAAAAACGTGACCCTCCATGAGCACGAAAATGGACCAAACCGCGCAGAATCCTCAGACAAACGCGCAAGCCGGCGGAAGCGACACCTCCTAATAAGAAAATGAATAAATATGAAGAAGTCCAATTAAGAAATATTGCCTCTGAAATAATAATAAAAAAAAAGAAGACTGTAGTCGCACTATACCCATTTGACATGAGTGGTAGAGTACAACATTACGTAAGAACGCAGCAAAATAAATTAATTTCTTCTCAGTAGTTAATCATTTCTTTTCTACAAAATGGTTTTGCTTTAATCTATCCGACTGTTTGTTTCGGTTAGACGGTTTCACACCGATAATTTTATTTTAAAATAATTAGAAATAAACGTCTTATTCTCGAATGTAGTTCTGGACTGCAAAGTAGACCGACTTTTTATTCAAATGCTGAGCAAAAATAATTGAAATAGGAGTTTTCCTTGCCGAAACGTGAAAAGCTTGAACGGAAAAGTTCATCTGAAGTTTACCCACTCGTAGATCAAAAGAAAAATGGTAGTAAAGGCCCTCGGTGGTTTTTTCATAAATTCCATTCAGAAAGGCGAGATGTTTAAATTATGAATATCTGTTCTTAACTCAAAGAGATAACAACTCTGAATTAAAATGTTTTCCTCAATTATAGCACAACTAACGATAATAAGGAGTGTTGACGCCCGAGGAACTTTTATTTGTGTTGTTTTCGGCTGACCAAGGTTCGCCTCGGGAGGCCCTATTTAACTCGTTGAGGCCCCATTGTTTTTATTTTTGCAAACGATAACGCCGGTGTCTTCGGCCTTTGCCCAGGAATAAATCAGTCTCTCGCTTGCCTGGGTCAGCACAAGACGCCCTTCTACCCAACCGATAATAGATCGTCATATCGATTTTCTCTGGACTCTCGACATCGATTTCTTCGATTCACCACCTCACGGACGTCAACTGTACCGTCATCCGGCTCTACAGGCACCTTTGTCGACGAGAAACCCAGCAGCAACCTTCAGGTCAACACCGCCTATTCTGTTTGTTTGGAGAAGCAAGTCGTCAACCCACCAAGTACCTGTTCATTTCGTCTTTTTTATTTTATTTCAATTTTTTTTTCGTAAAACCCTGGCCAGTAGATTTGAATATCAATTATTTTGGACAGTAAGGAAATTTCTTTTTTTACCTTTTTTGTGTAAATAAATTATAAATATTCAGTTCTTTAATTCTAAATATTTTTTTGCCCAAATCCCTCTTAAATATAATAAATACTTGCCACCTATTTAAAAAGAGCAAACAACAACACAACAAAATTTAATTGTATCCCTTGAAACGGGTCCGGAAGTTTGTGAGTCAATTAAGATCTGCCCTTCCTTCCAACAAGTACTTCAAAACAAATAGACCAATTAAAAAATCGTATAAAAAGCATTAAAACCAATCATTAGTACTACGTTCCATAATGAGCACTGAACAAAATCAATTACAGGACTTAATGCGTCTAACTTTCACACCTCTATCCTCCAATCCGACTATAACTAAAAATAAAACTAAAATCACATCTACCCATTGTAAATTACAACGCTACGTCTACTCGGAGGTAAAAAAATCCGTAAGTTTTCCCAGTCTGTCCCATGTCAATTTTACACTTTTAGACAGTTTATTACAAATTAATGAGATTAACGCGGAATCTTGTTTAGAATTATTGAAAAAACAATTGCTATTCAACACAACCCACTGTACAGACAGTTAGCAATATGAAAGGAAAATATTGCTTTGAAAAATTTACACAAACTTACATACACGAGCTGACCACACACTCACCTAAAATTTGACCTCACGGCAGCGGAAAAAAAATGAATTTCCCTTTAATCTTGGAATGGAAAATTTACCCAAAAAATCAGGACCTATAGAAAATAAATGGAAAAATTATTTAGGATCTTTCAGGAAACATCGAGAAAGCTAAAGAATACACAAAGACATAAAATTTATAATAGAGAATAAAATGCTAGTGTACACCCACATCGTGTCAAACAAGAAAAAGAAAATCTACTCAAAGCAGTGTTAAATATATGATTGTAACTAAAATTTTATCAGACGTTTATACAAATTTATCAGACGTTTCATACGAAACGGCAATAGCAGAAACAGAAGAAATAGACAATATAAAAACCAAAAATAAAAACCCAAGACGTAAAATAAAGTAATTTAGAAAATTAAGTTGTTTAAAAAATGTATATTTTATTTACTATTCATTTTAATTTTCTGTTTTACTGAATCTACAAAAAACAACGTAGTGATAAGGTTTTCAAGAAAAGATAAATTTTAAATTGTAATAATAATTCTGTGTTAATTAATTTAAAACAAAAATATATTTTGTTCATAATTTATTTTATTAATTATTTACTAACCTGCTAAAAGTAATGTACTGAAATGTTTCTTTACATCAAGTATTTTCTAGATTTTAATTCATTTTTAAGTATTCAAAATAAATTCCGCCATTTTGTTTTGCCTGTAAAAAATTAATTTTCTTGAATTTAATTTAATTTCTATTTATATATTCAAACGAAAGTGTAGACCACCGGTTCCTTGGTGGAGCGATGCCTGCGGCTGTGCACACGCGGAGAAAAAGCGGGCATTCCGGCGCTTGAGAAGACATCCGACGGAGGAGAACCTTTCAAATTTTAAAATAAAAAGGGCTAGAGAGAGGCGTACCTTGTCCAGGCTAAAAAAGATAGCCTGGCGAGGTATGTCGCTGAAATGACTTGCCAGACCTCCGCCAAGGAGGTATGGGACAGGGTCAGAGCTTTCTCTGGCCGATCAAAACCTCCGTCGGTGCCGATATTGACTACCGATCTCGGGAGTGTGACGGAGGCCTCGGAAGTTGCTGAAGAACTGGCGCGGAACTTCGCCGCGGTTTCCAGTTCCGAGGCATAATCCGATACCTTCCGACAAAGGAAAACCGAGACGGAACGAACTGAGATCGATTTCGGCGGCGGCACCAGTGAAGCGTACAATATGCCTCTGACGATGGGAGAGTTTGAGTCCGCGTTAGGGCGCGCTCGGAATTCAAGTCCCGGGTGTGACGGTATCCCATATGAGATTCCCTTCCCCAAGCTGCGAAGCGGCGTTTGTTGGACTTGTTCAACAACATATGGGATTCGGGCTCTTACCCCGATCGTTGGCGAGAAGCGCTTATCTACCTATCCTGAAAGAGGGTAGGAACCCAAGCCTGGCTACGAGTTACAGACCGATTTCGTTGACAACCTGCTTGAGCAAGGTCGTGGAGTCTATGGTGAACGGTCGTTTGACCTGGCACCTGAGGACAAAGGAATTTTACAGCCAGTATCAAGCGGGATTCCGTAGGAATCGCTCTGCGCTGGATCATGCATGTCTTCTCGAGAGAGACCTTCAAGACACGTTATATGACAAGGCTTATGATACGACGTGGAGATGCGCAATACTACGGAAATGTCAGGATTTCGCTCTAAGAGGTAAACTGCCGCGGTTCATCCAGGGTTTCCTGGAGAAACGTAGGTTCCGAGTCGGGCTGGGAACTGTGCTCTCTAGGGAGCACGTTCAGGAGAACGGTATCCCTCAGGGTTTGGTGATGAGCGTTTCCCTTTTCTCGTTGCGTTCTCGTAAACGGTGTCGCTGTCAGCCCTCGGGCCCTGTCCTACCTCGGAGTGAGTATGACACCCGGCCTAAGGTTCAGCTCGAACGCCATGAACGCCAAAACTAGGGTGCCAACGAGGATAGCGGCTATCCGCTCCTTATCTGGCGCCACGTGGGGAGCCTCGTACAAAACGATACAAGTGTACTACACGGCGCTGTGTGAGTCTGTTATATTGTACGCAGCGCCGGCGTGGACACGCGCACATCGGGCGAACGATTGGGCCGTGCTAGAACAAGCCCAACGCGCAGCCCTGCTTTCCGTTACCCAGGCGTACAAGACGGTATCCACAATGGCCCTACAAGTCATCGCTGGATGACCGCCCATCGACTTAAAAGCAAAAGCCATCTGCGCCAAATGGGAGATAAAGAACCGACACCCACCCTGCATACCAGTCGCGAGTACGGAAGAAGCCGAAGATTGGATGTTGAGAGAATGGCAGCTGAGATGGGACGGCTCTCCTAAGGGTCGTCACACGTATGAGTTATTCCCCAACATTAAAAGCCGACTGAAGATGAAACATCTCCAAATCGACCAATACATCTCGCAGCTATTAACAGGAAATGGAGACTTCGCCGCAAAGCTCCATTCCTTCAGACTTAAACCTAGTCCGTTGTGCGACTGTGGCGAAGAAGAAACGATAGAACATGTTCTCCTCAGTTGTCCAAAACACGTCGTTCCACGTGTACGCTGGCTCTTCGAGATAAATGAGCAGACGGCGACTATGGGCGCCATAGCAGCAGCGATCACCACACGAGCGAAATGTAACGCAACACAAAAATGTGGAAAAGCGTTATGAGACAGAAAGGATGGCCGACATAAAAACATTCGAATAACACAGCAAAAGATAAAACATCAGAAAAGCCTATACCTCCTCCACCTAAACATCCCGAGCGAGCCGCCTCCGCGAGGCGCATCCCGGACGCAGTAAACTAAACTGTGACAAAGAGCTCGCCAGGTGGAGTAGAGATGCGATCGTCTAACAGACAAAGAAAGAACATAGCTTCCGTCTATAATTAAAAATGCTATATAGCAGCGCAAGCCAAGAAGCTGCAAAGAACCAGATATGGCTTATGAGCGGCAAAACGCAAAGGCACAGACGGTATCCCCCCGCAGATAAAGAAAATGCTTTTTGTTGACGACCTCTGCCTTTACTATTCGGGTAAAGATCTGGCGGAGGTCGGCGGGGAGATGCAGTCGGCGATAAACGTTGTGGCTGCCACAACCGAGGAAACCGGGTTTACCTTTTCCACTTCGAAAACGGTGTGTGTTCACTTTTGCAGATTGAGGAGGGCTCATAGCCCCCCTCACCTCTGCCTAAGGGGCACGCCTGTGAAGTACGTGGAGAAGGTGTGGTTCCTCGGGCTCCTGTTTGACGAAAAGCTGAGATGGCAGGCACACATCGACGCCGTCGAGGTCCAGAGCAGGAAAACCCTCTCACTTTTGAGATTCGTTGGTTACTTTAGGTGGGGCGCGGACAGGGAGACTCTGCTAAAAATGTTTGACTCGCTGCTTTGTTCGATGATCTTTTATGGATGTATGGCTTATTCCTCAGCCCGGAAAACGCGCCTGAGAAAGCTCGATAGGTTCTATTTCCAGGGTCTGAGAGCAATCTCAGGGGCGTTCAGGACCAGCCCCTTGGCCAGTCTGTGCTGCGAGCTGGGGGTCGTGCTTCCTGAACTTCGGAGAGAGCAACTCACTCTCAGTTACGCGGCCGGGTTCTTGGCCAAGCCGGAGCACCCTCTCGCTATGAAAATCCTCCACTGCCCGTACAGAGTAGTTTACGACAGACTTCAATCGCGGACGCGACCCCTCGGGATCCGCTTCGGTGAGTCCTTAGGGAGGGCCGGATTGGCGCTGGGGACGGTGCTTCGGGTGGGGCACCGGCCGACACCCCCTGGACCTTTCCGGCCGTACTCGTCCGCGACGATCTTGCGAACTTGCCTGAGTCATGTACGCCGCCATACCGCTACAAGTCTAAGTTCCTTGAACACAGAAGTAGATACGCCGGTTTTCGTCTGATTTTTACGGACGGGTCCACGACCGGCGATGGTGTGGCGTGTGCTGTGTATAGAGAGGGAGTGGCCACCTCCTGGCCGTTGCCCCCTCACTGCAGCGTATACACAGCAGAGCTGTACGCGATTTGGCACGCTCTCGAGGCGGTGCGGACCGGGGAGGGCTCAACCTTCCTCGTATGTACCGACTCTCTGAGCGCTGTCTGGGCTATACGCGACAGGTTCTCTATGGACCCTCTCGTCGTGCTCATGCTAGAGAAATACGCGGAGCTGGAGCCTCTCGGAAAAACGGTGGTTGTTGTCTGGATTCCCGGACACGTCGGCCTGGAGGGTAACGAACGCGCGGACGAGGCGGCGAAAGCTGGTACGTCCCACCCTCCAGATCCGACCATCGCGATCAGGCCCCCTGACGCTAAGCACGCAGTTAAAAGTATGATAAAAGAAAGATGGCGGCGTCAGTGGGCGGGGTCGTCGGAGAGGTTCTTGAGAGTCAAGCGCACGACCGGTAGATGACCCTCAGAGAATCTGAGCAGGAGGCAGGGGATCATCATCACCCGGCAGAGGATTGGCCATACTCGGTTGACACATGGGCACCTTCTAATGGGCCAAATCCCGCGCAGGTGCCCCTTATGCAGAGAAAGGTTGCTCGATGTGTCCCATATAATAGAGGCGTGTCATGCCTTGGCTCCATACAGAGATGCCGCCGGATTTAAGAAGAATCCTCGAGCACGGTAGCGAGTTTCTGAGTCCCCTGTTCCGCTTTTTAGGGGAAATTGTTTTTTTTAATTGTATCTAGTACGTGTTATGTGTCTTTGTATTTTGTCTGTGTGCAAGTATTTATTGGTGTGAATGGCGAGGGGTGAGGGTGAATAGAACGTCACCATCGCCCCTCGAACGATGAAAGCGAGTGAGTGTGTGTGCGGGGTCGATGGCGGAATATTAATAAAAGTACCTCATCGACCCCAATAGCTTAGTTTAATTTTAGGTCGGTGGAGGAATATCAAGTACTCCACCGGCCAAACGGGATGAGTGTGCTGTGTGAATGTGTTTAATTATATGAACGTATTTATTCGTATGAATGATGTGTCTGAACGTGTATAGAATGTAGACTGAGTGTGGGGCTGAAATGACCTCGATGTCGGAAGCTCCAGCAAAAAAAAATTTAAATACGTTTACGATTGAAATGCAGCAATTTAGCCTTCTCATGTATTGGTGCAAGTTTTATCACTTTATTAATTTTTAAACTGAAACGTTTAAATTAATTATGTAGTGATCAATTATAATTCGTACTAATTTTGAAGAGATTAAAACTCCCTTTACCGAAGTTCGCATTCCCTCCATGCAATTAATTTTAAATATTAATAAATTAGTTTTGATGTAGATGGGCATAATAGATTGCCAACGGAAAACTACCTTTCTTGGGTTGCGCAGAGCTTTATAGATTATATGTCCAGTTGGCTTTGTTGGATTTACTCTACCGTTTGTATTGCATATGTTTAAATTTACAGAGTCTAAATTAAATAAAGCGAATCACAAAGGATCACCAGGATAAAATGCAAGGAACTTTTATCAGAGTAGTTGAATTGAATATAAATTCATACTTAAGTTAGGAAATTGTTATACAAAATTCTTAAAATTTAAACAGAATAGGTTCTTTAAAATTTGTTTTATTTATTTAATATGATTTCGCAATTAAATATGAATGGGTATATTAGGAAATTGCCATCCATCCAACAATAGAAAACGGAAGTACAAGGTTTCCACGTTTTTATCACAACTAGAGATTGATTAATAGCAACACAAGCAATCTCTTCAAAAAAACAAGATGAATGAAATGAATCTAAAATATTTAATTTTGACTAAAATTTGGATGAAAAACGTAGATTTTACGATGGGGAAACATATCGGAAAAACCATAGTATCTTATGATAATTAGGGGAAAACCTCTAAGTTCTTCTTTGTTGGCAATCGATGATCAAATTTGCAAAACTTATGTCTATAAAGATAAAATAAAAATTATATTTAGGTCTGTAGAATTGCACGTAGAACCGCGAGTCGTCGAAAGTTTGTCCACATACGTTGCAATGTCTAACAAGGGCATAATTTATAAGCAGCGAGAATAGACGGACCAGAATGTTAATAAGGCATGTATATTCAAAACCTTCATCTAAAGTCGTATCTAATAAATCTGGGAATCACACTAATTTTCGAAACATTAAATGATGGGCCATAAGATTTTGGAGAGAAGCATACAAGGGATCTATTGTTAAAAACAAAATAAAACTTAAAATTAAATACTTTTTAAACAGGTCTTCAAGATAAGTCCAATATTAAAATTATTAATAGATTAAATGTACTATACAATTCCAAAATATTATCTACTCCGATTAAACTAAAATAAAGTGCAAACTATCAAAAATCTCTTAATGTCATAGTAAAAATTAAACGTTATTGGAAAAAACAAACAAAAGAAAAAAAAAACTATCTATGTCGAAGTTATGGCATACGAACGAACTGTGGCGGAGAGGAGGCATAGTTGTAACAAATCCAGAAAACGTTTTCAACTCACCGAGCACTAGAAAAGAAAGAAGAAAAACAACTTTAGTTAGTAGGCGAAGGGCCACTATAACGAATTATGATTATTATTGTGATTATTAATTATACAAATGTACAACAAATAATTACAAGTACTTGTAATAGAAATATGCGTATGACTCTTTGTTAATGTATTAACTATGATAGCGATAATTTTATAATAATTGCTAAATTACATTATAAAAAAATAATATTTCAACCTACAACATTTTAGTGCGTACAGTTGAAAGTAACGTTAACCTTAATTTTATCTTATAATGGAAAGAACCTATGGTCGAAGTCCATGAAACATTCAAGGAGTTCTCACAATATTTTAAAGAACTAGGATGGCTTTCACGGTTTAAATACCATTCAGGTACATGTTTATTTAATTGAATTTATACCGCTCACATCATTTTTACAGGGACTCGAGTGTGGCTTTAAAGTTTTATAGATTTTTTTTTTTAATTTTTGTTTGACAAAGAGAAGCATAGAGGAAAAAGGACTATGTGACTCCATTCCACATCATGAAATACTTCAAAGATGACAGACTTTAATGTTTATAAACCTGGAAGACTAGAGAGATGGATTGGAAGGAAAACCATCGAAGTATAATAGAAATTAATGATGTGACAAATTTTCAATAAGCCGAGAGAAAGTTGTAATGTTTGTACAAACGATTGAAACCTGCAAGTTTATTAATACACGAAGTTAGGCCTTTTATCACTAATTGTCAAGGAGACTAAGAATTCATTATATTTTCTCATCGTCTCAGAAGAAACGGAGTTATGAATTAAATCATAAAATCGTCTATAATATAGATTTAGAGTATATGTGTTTTTTCTAATGTCCAAGGACTCTAGGGAAAGACTTTAATGGATTCAATGAAACTACTTGGAAGTTTAAGCATACATGATTTGATGCAGTTCAACACAGTTTTCCATATGCTACTTGTAATACTTTAATGGTCTAAACGTTTTCCAAGTATAAGTATACTAAGTACCATTAGTTAAAATCCTCGTTTTTTATACAAATTAATGCTTTCTAAGTTTTTATGAAGTGCTTGATTCTAATCATCGGAAAATTATATGATATTACATTATATTAAAAAAAAAAATAATTGTCCTTCAGGTTAAAATAGTTCGGCAAATGTAATTTGTGAAAACAAAAGTTTTCTATAAATTCTCCGCGAAATAAAAGTGCTAATAGAGGTCCAATATTTCAACGCATAAATAATGCCACCACGTACTTCAACGGCATTATCGGCAGAGGTTGTTTCGGCTTTCTTGTCGAGCTGGAGTAGCTGCGTTACCAAGTCTTTTATAAATCGGCATCAAACTGTCGGTTAAAATGTAACTGGAGGTCGAAATGTGTTGGTAGAAAAGAGAAGAAATGGGCCATTAACAGTGAGGAAGAGGGATACGGGAGGGAGAAGGATAATAGATCGGGTAAGAAGGAGGTTGTGAAAAGTTCGGCTTGCTCTTTACGAGACATTCAGAGCACCTGTTCGCACTTCAACGACTCCATTGTCCTGTAAGCCGTAAAACTCATCCAAGAGAATAATTGCTTTTGTACTGACAGTCAAAGCGATCAACTCGATATCAAAATCTCAATGAATTTTATTCTTTTCTGCAGAATTCGTACGGTTTGTAAGCTAGAAGGGTATTATAAAAATAAAAAAGCAAAAATCTTAAATATTTCCGTGGTATGTACGTTTATGTTTCAACTAGATATATTTAAAGTAGGTACAATAATAACTGTTTTCGTGGTCCTCTCGACCAATTAATATATCACAATTAATTACGGTTATTAGTTGAGATGAAAAAAAGCTAATGGCACGAGAGGGATTCGAACCCACGACCTTCGGCTAGATACGCCACTGCTCTACCACCTGAGCTATCGTGACCTCGATCTACTCGGACATCAACTCCTCATCTCAACTTCACCTTACGAATTTTCCCTCCTTTTGCCATATTACAAATGCCGTCTGTGCCTTCAGTGCCGCTTCTAAGCCATATATGGCTCCTCATATTACAAATGCCGTGTAATCTGTTTGGATTCTCGACGACAATTGAAATGGCGACGGAGAGCTTTAATGAAGTGTACTTCATTTTAAATCATTACTCACTGTTTTCCTGGTCCACTCGACCAATTAATATATCACAATTAATTACGGTTTTTAGTTGAGATGAAAAAAAGTTAATGGCACGAGAGGGATTCGAACCCACGACCTTCGTCTAGATACGCCACTGCTCTACCACCTGAGCTATCGAGACCTCGATCCACTCGGACATCAACTCCTCACCTTACGAATTTTCCCTCCTTAGGGGGGAACATCCTACAATGTTCCATCATTAGTTTATCCCAAACAATCTGATCACGTCTTGGGTTTTTATTGAGAATATGTAAACTTTATTTATAATAACCAGAATATTTGGTGCTTAACTTGATTGTTTTCTTTTATTTGGGACAGACGAGTAAATCTTTTGGTAGACACAAATTACAATTCATTTTTCATTTGTTTTAAGAAAAAAGGAAGCAAAGTGGAAAAAATGAGTCCGCATCACTTAGGAAAGTAAATACTCTCATGACCTCATAACCCCCCTTAAAAATAAAAAAATAAAAATAACGGAATAATGAACAGAAAATTGTGGAAGTGATCAATCAAGCCTGCAATATCAGCATACAACGAGGGATCAAGATTAAGTAACAGAAATCACAATATTTCAAATTAAAAGAAGAATACACGACGTTAATTAAAAAATCGAAAATAAAACATGGTTGTCTTTCTATAATTGTACCGTGGAGGCAAATATATAAAGCAGCGGCGGTTAAACTAAAATATGTTCGATTCATTACATTAAAGAAAGTTGTTGGAACATATAAATCTTGGTAGAGATTATTACATTATGGACAAATTGACCCAACCTGCAAGGACCTAAATGAGAACTGAGTAAACGATATGTTACGAGGTTAAAGAGGTAATTTTAATAATGAAATCAAATAAAACTCCAGGAGTTAACGGAATCACCAAATAAATAATGATGTATGTGAATGAAGTGATACAAATCTTGGCACATCATACGATGTGTTTGGAGAGAAGTTATTTCCCACAAATTTGGAAATTGCGTTCTTAGTCAAACCCGGAGTACAATAGAAAGAAGATCCATTGAAGTACCGTCTCATAAGCGTTCTCTTGCGTGATGTCAAAGCTTGTTTAATTTTATTCCACTGTCTAATTTATTTTCAATTTATATCTAACGTTTACTTCATGTTAACTTTGTTGTAATACTTTTTAAATTTTACATTTTCAAAAAATGAAAAGTAACTGGCTAATGAACCAAAAAATTGCAATGACTTAAGATTTTGTCGAAATCTTAAAAATTGTTAACTCAAACCAATTGTCGATTAAAAAAAAACAAAAAAATGTATATGTACCTAAAAAAATGAATTTTTCTATCATTAATTCTGGTAGGCCGAATTTCAAACTAACACTATCAACATGGGTTTCCATGGGATTTGCGATGCCTTAGAAAAGAATCAACGAGAAGTCCCTTTGCCCTAAACCCCACGCCCATCGAACGAACCGTCGTTATATTCAAAATGTAAGTTTTTATTGTTATTTTTTCGGTGGAAGTCTGCTAGGACAGGAATCCTGAATGTGGCCTTATTTAAAACCTGCGTATTCATGATAAATACCCAGTTTTCCATCGAATACAGCAAAGATAACTCACTCGACGCTACTCAAACCTTTAGTGTCTTATTACATCTATTTCCACAATACACCTTGTTTGAAAACGTTGAATAAAACGGAGCAATTTTACAAAAATAGGCAAAATAATTCGATTATCATATTTCCTTTCACTCAACGAAGCCCTTCCGGTAAATGAGGGTTTATGAAGCACAGCTGGTGCCCCTGAGAAAAATAAATTGGGCCTTGGGAGACTTGAGGGACACAATTAACGACCGGATTCTGACTACAAGAATACCCATATAGCCGTTTATAAATAATTCACGGCCCATTTTATTTTAAAATACTTCAGTTGAACGAGCAAAGGAATCTCTGGTTCTTAATTAAACAATTAACTTGATGATCTTTACCATCACTTTATTATTGTATTTCTTAACGTGATTCACCATGTCGAGCAATTAAAACTTTTAATTAGTTCTACTAACTTATGTGTTAACTTTAATAAAGCAATAAGGGATCGGAATTGCGTTCAAGGTTTTGCGGACGGATAGAAAGAGAAACTCAACTACCCAGGGGTGTAGTATTTTGACAGATTAGGGAAAAAGGAAGAGCAGGCCGAGCTGATGGATATGCGTCGACTTTATGAAGATCAACAGTTCATTAAGAGAAAAGCTGGTAGGGGCCGGAGGCTAAAAGGGATGAAGAAGCGGGGTGAAAGAGCCACGGCGGAGGTTATTGCGTTTTTAATCAAACTCCTCGTTTGTCCCGCGTCGCTTGGATTGACGTCTGAGTAAGAAGAAAATACCGAGAAGGTGGAGAAGGCTTTATTTATCCTCCCAGAATAGCTAATCTCGGGGCTTTGCTGTATCGCCATCAAAGAAGTAATAAATCAAATGCAAACAATAAGTAGTACATAATAAGAACAAAAACAACAAATGAAAAAGTCATGATTAAACAAAGACAAATAAATATAAAACTTGCTACTAAGTTTCATACACTTTAAAGGTTCTACTCCTGGCAAGTGTTCTTTTTTTCTTATTGAAATGAACAAATTCGCGCATGTTTCGCTTCTACTGACATTCTACTATGAACTACCGATTTTGTTTAGATCAGAAATGCACCATATTTATTTATATTGTATGTATAATGATTTTAGATTTAAAAAAATTTTTTTTGGGGGGCAAAATCTGTTTATAGCTATTTAACTAACCTAAAGAGGATTTTGTAACCTTGAGCCAGTTCAAGTTTTAATCCTTTTTGAAAGAGGAGAAAAGGAGCAAAATGAATGTTTTTTGTCAAAGTCACCTCCATACGTTAGATCGAAGGAAGAGATTAACAATTAAAGAACATCACAGTCGTTCCTGAGTACTCATCGTCAACAAGACAAGAGGATCTTTAGCGTCCGCACCTGGTTATTTAACATACATTGTATTGGTAGCTTATTTAATCTTGTTTAATCATCATTTAATCCTGTTTTTTTCTGTTTATTAAACCAGCGACCCTAATGGTCATTCAGCCTCGCGGCACCGGGCACCAGGCCGGCCCAAGTGCTAGACAGTGGGGCCAACTGTCTCTCGCGCGATTTTTAAAATTTTGACCCTATCGCGCAGTGTATATTCGAGGAGGGGGTCAGTGTCCAGTCTCCATCGACACCTCCTCCTCATTCTCACCGTGGATATCTGGATCCCTGAGAGGTGAGTCCCCCCCCAACCCAGCCCCGGACCGGCCCCCAACCGAGGACCCCCAACCCCGACTGCAAGCAATTGTTTAATTAAATTTTATTTATTAGGCCAGAAAGGTGAATGTGTTAAGTAAATTATGGTTTAGTAAACTGTGTATATTGTTGAGGATTTGGTAGTGGGATCTAGCAGAAGAATATTTTTTAATAAGGCACTCTATTAAAAAGAAAATTATAGTGATGGGAGATATACCAGTTGAACATGTGGGTTTGGGTTTTTATTCAAGCAGGTAACGATGAGTGAGCCGGGAATAATCTATTTGTAGACGGGTTAACAGTGTCTCTTGTGTTCGGGATCTGAAGGAGGATTTCCATTGTTTTATATATTTTTTATATTGAGAAGCTTGCTTCCAGTGCATGCACCCCATTCTTACAGCCAGGCCTCTCAGACGAGTTGCCTCAAGTCACTGTAGAGGACCTCACCTCGAGGAGTGCCAGTTAAGGTATCACCCTCCTTGTCATTTTATCGGCCCTTTCATTACCAGGCAGGCCTGCCTGGCCAGGAATCCATTTAAATGATACTCTTATATTGTGGTCATAGTTTTGCTTCAGTTTATATAACATCCTGTGTTTACGCCTAGAGAGATTTATTATTTTTTTATTGACTTTAAATGGTCTGTGTTCCGAGACGGAAAGGTTTGAAAAGAAAAGGGGCAAACATGTTAATTTAATTAAAAGGTGAATTGTCCGTCGTCTTTGAACTCGTTGGGCTGGACAAACACATCCTTATCGCCGTCTAATCCGTAACTCTAGCCGATAACGAGGAAGGTGCGGGGGCGGTAGCAGTAGTAGTAAAACACGATTCGAAGACGCACGCGTAACGATTGCTTTTGTCACGTTTTCTTGAGAGAAAAGAACCAGCGTTGGTCACGCACGCCTGAGCCACTTCATCGTAAGAAGAATACGGATCGGACACTCTCCGATCGCCGACTCTGGAACTTGACGTTACATCCGCCGAGCTGCCGCATCGAAGACGCACACTACGCCGACATCGCCTCACGCCTTACAGCCACATCTTCATACAGGTCAGACCTTTCCTTCTGCCGGCCGGTACCTCTCGCACCAAACTGTTTTCCCGTTAAAGGGCTTCGTGACGTTCACGCGTTCTCATTGAACACTGAAGCGTTTGGTCTTTGATTTATTTATTAACTTATTTCACAGAAAACATTTATTTCATTTATTTGTCTAATGTGATAATTTAAAGAAGATGTTATTTATTTTTAATTGATTATTTGCATGATTTCATAGAGGTTTAATGATTCGGTTTGAAACAAGTATATATATTATTTTCTCTTGACCCTGGCCAAGTCGTATTATCATTTTGTAATATACTTCTGTCACATTTATATACATGTATTTTTATTTCACTTTACCCATCAAACCATTCTGTCTAGGAATGTCCAGGAGTTTGCCAGATCCGGCAAAATTGAACTGAACGGTAAGGAGCGTTGTTTCCCAGTCAAGGTAAACCTCTTCTTCCAACATCTTGTATGTCGGGATTAAGAGAATACGTGTTTTTTAGCGTAGTGAGGGCTGAGAAGGAGACGGAGCAGATTATAAGATGGTAGTGACATGCAGAGATGACGTTTATCGTCTTAAATATGGCAAGGAGTTCACCAGTGAAATTAGAGTAAATATGATTCAATTTAAAAAAAAGTGTTCGAGACCCAAACACGACAGCGGATCCTACTCCATCGTCAGATTTGGTTCCATCAGTGTAAACTTAATCAACCAGCCGACGGATGCATGAACTGAACCTAAGGAACTCTTTCTGATACATATAAGGAGGGGTATTGTCTACGGAAAGAGGAAAGGGAGGGGCAGAGGGAAAATCCAGGATGGTATAGGGGACGTTTGTAGATTTTAGACGCATAGAATTACAATATTGAAGTTTGTAAAGTAGGTGTATATCCTAAGTGGAAAGGAAAAACGTATAATATGCCAGCTAGGAAATTCGGTGGGAGGGCGTTTATTAGTAAAGAAGTAAAGGAAGGGGATAGCAAGGATTTTAGCAATAAAGGATAGATCAGACATTCGGCGTCTGAATTTTAGTGGTAGCTCGATGGCATCAACATGGATGCTGATCATAGGGCTAGTTCGGCAGGTCGCAGCCATCCGCAGGGCTGAATTCTGAATAAGATTGGTGAGATTTAAAGTTTTTTCACTTGCATACCCATATGTAATCGAGTGAAATTTTATTTTCGATTGAATGAGGGTTTTGTATAATATCAAAAGGCTACATCTCTCAGCTTCCCATTGAGTGGAAGTTGGGGACAGAAATCAAGAGTTCGCTTGGTTTGTCTTCAGGTTTGCATTGAGGTGTTAGGCACTTTCCTGCAAGAAAGTGCACAAGTTTTGAGAATTTAGCAATCTCTTTGACGAGGGATTCCATTTTAAGATTTTGGGAGGTTCGGTTCGGAAGGGAAGTAGGGACAACTAAGTAGTATGTAGGGACAAAAGGAGGCTATTTTGGTGACGTTTGCTGTTTATAAAAAATTTCGGCCTGTTTGAAAGAAACTGTTTTGTATTTTCTCTTCAGCAATAAATACGGACGTTAAAAGCTGGGTGAGGTCCTGAACAATTTATATATTATTATATATACAATGAAGTGAGTTTGAGCATTCAGAGGTTTCATCATTAGTATCCCCACAATTTCCGCGATGTTTGGTTTTGCAGTATGTACTTAATTGACGGTACCGAAAACATGAGAAACACATCGGGTTAGGTGTAAAGAGGCGCACTCTGATTTGAATGAAGTCATGAATTATTTTTTCAGGAATGCCAGGTTTTTGGAATGTTAGGATTAAAATTGGAGTGGGAACAGGCTAGCTATTTATATTTTTCTTCATTCTCTCAACCTTAATGACGCCTTGAGGTTCGAGGTCAGACATTTTGTTTCAGATCAATGTAACAATTCGGGAATGTACAACAACGCCCTTTGAGAAGTTTAGTAAGTGGGTGAAATTCACATTTACATTTTCGTAGGTTTTCATATTTTGAAGGTTTATGAAATCATTTTTACAGTTAATGTCAAGAAGGATAATTTCATTCCTGAGAAATTATAAGTCAATTTTAGGAGCATAACCTTTCATAAACCTGCATACTTTAAATGGGAAGAAATTATTGAAGGAAATGTCCTTTTCAAATTCTAGGGACAGAGCTAAGAATTTTCTGCACCACTTTCCCATTTTTAGGTTGTTTGGTACGTCAGGTGGTATCGCCCCGAAACAAGAGTCCATTTCATTCTTGTTTTTCAATTTTAGTACAGTTGGGTTTAAAATGAGAAAAAGCAAAACAAGTAATAAAAAATTAAGAAAAGATATATAAAAACAAGAAGGACAAAATTGAAAAAAAAAAAAAAATAAAAATAAAAACTGGAAATAACTTAAATACTTCGTGAGAAAAAGTAGAGATGAGTCGGGTTAATCATTAGGAGAGATAACAAGATGATGTTAACGTTCATACAAGGCTCAAAATCCTGTTTAAACTGTTTAAATTTAGTTTTAGTTCCCGAATTTCGAGGTCCGCTTGACCAATTAATATATTACTATTAATTAATCGAATTCCGCTAGTGCCATTGACTTTTTTATCTCAACGAACCTTAATTTATTTATTTTTAGTATTTTTAATTATCGCCGTTATTGAATTTTACTTTTTATAATAATTTATCTCCAGTAAGACCCTACATGGATAACTAAATGAAAGATATAACTTGGTCAGTTGACCACTTAAACGGAAATGATATAATAATAATGTTTCTTTAAAAAATATGGAGAACAAATGTGAAAAATTTTTCGGCATGATAAAAGCCATCTGCTATTTTATTTTTATTGTTCTTTTTTATTATAACATTAATTTACCTGAATACTTATACTGAATGATTATATTTCCTATGACAAGTCAAAGAAAGTTAGTGCTGTACAATATTTTTTAATATAATACAGATGAAAATATTCGTTAAAAATTGTCCGGTTTCAATATTTGATAATTAATACATTAAAAGAAAAGTTATAAAAACATTCCTGTTTGGGAGAAACAACTCAAGGAGAAAAATGTTCTAAGCATATTTAAAAGTTTCGTATCCGGAAACTTACCAGCGTTGACTTGCTTCTTCTTAAAAATAATAATAACAAAGCAAAAATACATTACCCGGTCAAAAAAGGAGGGTGAAACGTTGAGTCAACTTTTTTCAACCACTACAAATCCCAATTTATTGAAGAAAAAAATCACTTAAACAATTATTTTCTGCTATGAGTTATTATTAGTACGAGTTGGGAGTTTTGACGGGCGTTTCCTATTCGTATCAGCATTGTGCTTATCGGATGAAAATCAGTGATGCCGAGGGCGGAAGGTGAGCTTCCTAGGAAAGTTAGGATTCCCTCGGGATACCCCGTTCTCCGTCCATTGAGATCTTAAACCCTACTTCCGCAAGACTGCATTAATTCAAACGACTTGAGCCCACGGTGAATACCAATGTGGACCTGTACCTGCTCCCAAGACAATGTAAATTTGGTGAACCGGAATAGTTTAATTACGCTTTTGGACAACTACAAAAATAACTTGGTCCTGATGCAAAAGGTAGAAATATGTACATACAAAAACATAAATTGGAGTATTATTCAAATATCGTGGGATGCGGTCTGGTGTTATGTAAGTATCAGAAAAACATTTTCTTTATCGTGCCAACGTTTCGATCTTTTATTGAGCCCTGAAGTAGATCTCAATAAAAAATCAAAACGTTGGCACGATAAAGAAAATGTTTTTCTGATACCTACATCACACCAGACCGCATCTCACGATATTTGAATAATTATCCGTTAACGGTCACTAATCTCTACACATAAATTGGAGTGTTTCTTACATTTTTCAGCAAGCCTGGCCTTATCATTTTCCATTTTCTACATTATTTCTTTTTTACGTTGGTCTTTCCCACCGTATGATGGTCAATATTGATTAAATTGCCTGGTGAGGATGATCCCCTGCCTCCTGCTCAGATTCTCTGAGGGCCATCTACCGGTCGTGCTCTTGACTCTCAAGAGCCTCTCCGACGACCCCGCCCACTGACGCCGCTATCTTTCTTTTATCATACTTTTAACTGCGTGCTTAGCGTCAGGGGGCCTGATCGCGATGGTCGGATCTGGAGAGTGGGACGTACCAGCTTTCGCCGCCTCGTCCGCGCGTTCGTTACCCTCCAGGCCGACGTGTCCGGGAATCCAGACAACAACCACCGTTTTTCCGAGAGGCTCCAGCTAGCAAGAGCACGACGAGAGGGTCCATAGCGAACCAGTCGCGTATAGCCCAGACAGCGCTCAGAGAGTCGGTACATACGAGGAAGGTTGAGCCCTCCCCGGTCCGTGCCGTGACAAATCGCGGACAGCTCTGCTGTGTATACGCTGCAGTGAGGGGGCAACGGCCAGGAG
>CM077103.1:35865546-35876203 GCA_039619505.1 Cimex hemipterus | reverse complement strand
ATATATATATATATATATATATATAAAGTGAGCAAAGTGAGCAAATTGAGCAAATGCTTCTACTTTGTGGTAAGGTTGCGATGTCTCTTCACTTCCCCCGACGACCAACCTTTCTGGGAAGCTGGCTAATAAATATGCAAAGTAGGAAGAAAAAATGTATTAAGTTGATCCTAAAAAACCATAACTTACCTCGACGCTCTGAATAGAAGCCAACTTACACAACTTGGATGTTCATTTTTCATTTGAACAATTTGAATTTTTCACGATCCTTGTGTAACGCTGGTGAAAAATTTAGAATACGTAGAAGGGAATACTTAATTATTAACTACGTTCTAATGGAGGTATGCATTTCATTATGAAGATCCTTATTATTAGTGGTAAATTGAAGGGTCTTATCGCGATATTCAGTTCGAGGAAATTTGTTAGGCCAATAGTTGACGAAAGTGGCTATTTATGGCTTATTTACTCTATTTATAGCGGTTCTCTCCAATTTAACTTCCAAGATTTTATTTTTGAAAGCGGTTTATCTTAATAGCCATATTATTTAATAAATGGTTGTGTAGATAAGTTTATAACGGGTTTAACTATGCCAGTTGATAAGAAATAGGATAATATCGTCTCACGAGTGAACCAAATTATATGTTTTTCTTTCTGACAGTCTGTACTTGTCGGAAAGGTTACAACGACTTGTACAGTAACAATCTTATAATGGTAAAATAGACTGAATGAAACGGGCGATCATCTCGTCACTAGAGATATCGAATTAGACTGCGAGCATATTCTCAGTTTAATTATCTTCAGGGGGAGTTAATATCACGAAGGTGGATTATTAAAAGGCAGCAACGATAATTTCCTCGGACCCGCAATACTAGCGGCCATCCACCCGTCGTGCGTTGCGCGCCCGTTGGCGGATGGGGGACGGTGAAATATTTAAAATACTGAATTGTCGCTCGTGTAATGATTTTTCCATCAAAAGCAATTGCAGGTAGTTGCACGAGCCACAATTCAGAATTAAAAAAAAAAAAAAATAATAAACAAAACAAAAAAAAAAAAAAAAAAAACACAAAACCTATCCCGTCTCGGACTCTTGCCTTCTTGAGGGGCCACCGTTAAGGTCTCTAAATAGAGTCCGCAAACCTCTCGTCTCGGTGGATTGTAGTGCAGCAAATAGGGGGCCGTCGGGGCTCTATCCTCTGCGAACGGCCTTCGCTGGGGGGATTCGGCTCCACGGGCCGAGAACCCCGTGACGGACAACCGGGCGTAGGCGGTGGCGACGAGGAAAGTCTGGCCTTAGGGTGGGCTCAGTGTCTACGAGATTGGTCATATACCTCTCGGGGTAGTGCTCCAATACAGTCGCGGCTTGGCGGTTGCTTAGCTCCCGCAAATTACTTATGCTCAATAATGGGCAACCACCGAGGAGACTAAATAGATCAACTAGTCCTCTCGGGTCCTCAAATCACTGTGCTCATATGGGAGAGACACTGAACGCTTCCGAAAAGGTACCGGGATTACCCTTGAGAAGTAACAGGCTCCAGCGGGACCTGCGAGGGCTCGTTTGGGGTTCCGGGCCTAGGAGGGGCATTGCGAAGAGAGGAAGCCGGGGCGGCCGCTTCAGGCATCACGAGGGGTAGCACTGCTTATGCTGTTCCCTCTCTGTCGCCGGGGGAGCTTGAACACCTCCTCCCTAACCACCGTGTGCGGGTCAAGGTTAGAATCTCTGAGGTAGAGTCTCTCGCACCTAAGGAACCAGTCGCCACTAAGTGCAGTTTTTTGGAGAATGGATACTTGTGATTGAAATCCCCTATCCAAACACGGGATTAATTTCCTGTATACCGGATTTTCCCCCCTCGAGGCGGATGGCTGGGATAGGACCGACATGTTCGGTTCTTGAAAGGCCATTTCGCCTCACTCTCCCCGCGGGTCATAGTTCACCTCGGCTTGCGGCACCAACGGAGGTTTTCGAACGCATAAAGCCTAAGTCCCCACAAGGTCCGCTCAGGCTCACCCCTTTCTCAATCCGAGCCTTCATTCTATCCTGTGATTCCCAACCCTTGGTTGCAAGGGTGGTTTCCGGGTCCAAAATAATGGTGTAGCCCGGAGAACGTGGCGACCTTTCTAAAGCGCAATCTGTACTCGTGTCGGCCTAGGCGGCGGGTATCAGAGGCACAGAGGGGTCAATTCACAAGATCCTGTCTGTATAGATGGGGGAGATTGTATGGCCATCTGTACCACGGGGCGACTAAAATATCGGCCCAGTCACAACTGAGGTTGGTTTCGTGGTGGCACGTGTTGACGCCACTGGCGGGAACTTAGACAGAGGCTCTCTTCTCGCGCATGACCTGAGTAACTACCCCGGCCTCACGGGGATACTGGCCGGGTGACAGCATGTAAGTGTTGAGAACGTAATGATCATGCAATAGCCCTCGAGTGAGCGGTGACAGAGTGTATACTGAATCGGCGGTGCTCTAAGATCGTGTGTGCTTTGCAGTTGTGCGTATGACCGGCGTTGTACACTTGGGGAAGGGGAAGGAACGTTCGGACCACCTAGGCGTGGCCTATGGCGTCCCTCGAATGCGCATGACAGGTGTAGACTTAGCACGATATGAGACCTTTTAACCGTAGGCCGTGCTCATCTATGGGGTGGGTAGTAATCTCACATCAATCTAAAACCATTGGCGGGGCGTTCTCGAAAGTTTCTACGCTGGGGAAGCCCCTATACTCAAAGAGGTAGAGTTCGTCTTATCTATCTAGGGAGTATGCGGGAGAGATAGCCGATGTATTTCGACTTACTAGCCCTTTGCATGCGACATTCCTATTCGGAGAGGATGAGAGCGAGGTGGTAACAGCCCTTAGGAGTGCGAAACCTCTATATGAACGCTCAGGCGTACATGCGTCAGCTCTCATTTTGAGAATCGGCCACGTCCGGTAAGGGCTCCACATAGCCAGGTACGGACGTTGAAGATTCTCTGGTCATCCTATGGTCAAGAGTTCGGAACGAAATGGACCCGCAGTACTCCCACAATTGCAAGCGTTGTCGCCTTGACGTCGCTTCATTTCTAATTCATGTGCCAAACATGCTTCCTCAACGAAAGGCATCACAATTATTTGCTTAGATACGTTCATAAAATTATTCACTTATTCAATCTCACCCTGCCACATTTTACCTACGTTGTACTAAAGTATAATGACAATTAATTAAAGTTTTTATTCGCACGAGACGGATTCGAACCCACCCTTCGGCTAGATACGCCGCTGCTGTACCACTTAAGCTATCGTGACCTCGATCCACTTGGACATCAACTTCTCTTTTATCTCAACCCCTCCTTATGGGTTTTCTCTCCATATTTCAAACGTCGTGTAATTGGTTTGGATTCTCGACGACAATCGAAATGGCAACGAGGAGCTTTAGTGAAGTGTACATCATTTTTAAATCATTAATTCACTACTTTCGTGGTCCGCTTGACCAATTAATACATGACAATTAGTAGTGAACTAAGTATAATAATTAAAGGATAATGATGGAATATGTAGTACTTGAATGAAAGGTATGTGCATGAAAGGGAACGTATCGAAGGAGTATATGAGTGAGTCTGTCAGGTTAAAAAGTGCATGTGACTGAAATAATAACCTCTTTATATCGCAAATTAATTAAATCCAACACAAGATAACAGCATAATAGTACTGTTACAAATGGTTAAAATAAGAAGGAAACAAAAGATACGATAGTTGTTGAGAATTAAAAAGTAACGCAGATCAGGATAAATATAGAAAATTTCTAAGTATAAAATAAATTTTAGAAATACAACACACTGTTCTGTTCTCCTTGTAGATTAGTGGGGATCAGTTTTTGGTGATAGAGGTGATGGAGAATTTATTATAGCTTCTAGTTCGCCGATTTCCGAATATTCTTATTTGACTATTTTTCTAGGTTTCTTGATATGAACTTTTGATGTTAAATAGGGCTCTTCTCGAAAAAGAACATTATATATATAATTAATATTAATTTATATATTATTAATTAATATAATCTCCATTTTTATCAGGAAGCACTTATAGGTACTCTCCTTCACTATATATATAGTAAAAGGCTTATTAATATTGTACTAATAATAACTAAAAACTGATCATGGGCAATGCAATGATTCGAACCAAGAACCGCGAGCGCAGCAAACATACGAGTTGGACTCTCTAATCTAACCAAAAGAATCACCTCGGTCCTGTTTGTACTTATTATATACATGTAATACCCACAACTAAATAAGCGTATGTAATTGAATGGTTCAAATCATCTGGAAGGGACTTGACCTTTACTTATGAATAAAATAGAGTCGAATTACGACGGAGTGAACAGAACTTGGAATGGAATGGTAGCAAAGGTACTAGAAGGTGGGGTTTCTGTGCCCCAGGCACTGCAGCCTTCTGGCTTATTGTACCTTCCTAGTTCTTTAGTTTAGTCAATAGACTCGATCCTTTTTCTCAGGAGTATCAAATCATTGACTGTTATTGCTTCAATGTCGTTCTCTGAGTCATTTTTGTGCGTCAGATTGATCCTCCATTGAGCCGTTGCTCCGCATTCGAAGATCATATGAGTGGCTGTTTCCTCCTCCTCATTACATAGTCTGCAAATGGGATCACTATTATATATGCCCTTGTTTTGTATATGTTTTCTCAGATGCCAATGGCCGGTTAGTAGTCCTACCACTCCTCTGAGATTTGCCCTCTCCAATTATAGCAATGTTTTTGCCAGTTTTGATGAGGGTTGTTTTATCATGAGTTTACTGTGTCTAGCACTGCTAGAGTTTATCCATTTTTCTCTTTGTTTTATTTGGATCCATTCTGCGATGGAGGATTCTACGTTTGTTTTGGATATCCCAAGGATAGGCTCGGGGCCTATGTATGGTCTTGTGGATCCTCCTCTGGCCAGTCTGTCTGCTTCTTCATTACCCAAAATTCCCCTGTTCCCTGGCACCCAGGATACCGTTACCTTGTTGTGTTTTCCCAGGTTTTGGAGATTTTGGATGCATTCACTGACTAATTTTGATGTAATCCTTGTACATGCCAGTGCTTTGATAGCTGCTTGGCTGTCTGATCTGATGAGGATATTTTTTTTGTCAGTGTAACCTTTTTTAAGATTTTCCAGAGCACAAGAATTGATAGCATGTATTTCTGCTTGAAAGACCGAGGTGTACTTCCCTAGTGAGTTTGATTGCTCATATTTTGGGCTTGTTCAGAAAACACCTGATCCGGTTCCTTCAGTTGTTTTAGAGCCAACCGTATACCATATCATCGTATCCGATTTTCTCCTGTGTTCTTCCTCTCCTTTGTAGTCTGTTGAGATTTTGTAGGAGGTCGTGAAGATTGTTTCCGGGACCATATAGTCAGTCCCCATCTCTAGTAATGGGTGTCTGATTTTGTTAATTATGGTTGTGTGCCCGAATTGTTTTGTTCCTTTCCAATTTAATTGTTTTTGGAGCCTGAATGAGATTTTCCTAACCTCTCCCTGTATGAATATTTCTAGTGGAGGTAGGTTTAACAGGGTATCTAGTACATTTGTAGGGGTTGTTTTCATCGCCCGTGTGATACATAGGTTTGCTAGTCTTTGTAAGCTGCCTAGTGTTCGGGTAGCTACTTTTTGTTGAGCTTTGTACCACCAGATTAATGATCCATAGGTTATTCTGGGTCTTATTACAGCCATGTATAGCCAGTAGGCCATTTTCGGTTTCAGTCCCCAGGATTTGCCTAAGGCTCTTCTCGCGGTTATTAGCGATATTTTGGTTTTTGCTATTGTATGTTGCAGGTGAGGGTTCCAGGTCCCACAGAACAGAACTTAAGACGGCAGCGCGTCTATCACACTGACCAGTCCGCTACCGCGGTCTCCGAAGTCAGGGTTCGTGTGGTTAATTATAAATGTTAGTAGTGTTGAAAAAATTCACCATTTACCTATTTGCACCAAAAACAAACAAAAATGGACAACGCACGAAAACAATACTTTCTGATTGCAATAATTTAATATTAAAGATCGGATCCAATGCCCGTCTTATCGACTAGATATTAAAAAATTGAATCTACATCAACGAATGAAAATCGAACTATAAGTTTCAATCAATAATTACATTTCGTTCGTGACGGATTCGGGGAAAATGTTTAGGGCAAACGCGTGCCGTGCTCGTCGAAATGCACGCATGAAACTGCTACGTAGCGTCACGTGAAGACATTCTCGGTGACTGATCAATACAAACAATGGGCCAGAAGAGACAATACTGCGCCTCGTCAAAGGTATTCAGGATTGGAACAATGTGCCGGTTGATTGCATGGCCTCTTAATTGGCGGAGCTCCTCTCAACTAATCAAATTTGATCAACAGCCCTTTCATACACCGTTCAACCCCTTCTTTGGAAAATCAATTCTCTCGACGGTTAGCTTAGTCCTAAGCACCCCTCTTACCAGCATTCCCTCAAATAGACGCTTTGCCTTTAAATTTGTTAGGCATCCGGGCTTAATGTAATTTGTGCTAGGAGTAATTTACTCTATATCGAAATCGGAAATTTTATCGGATTCGACAACCACAGCAAGTTAACGGTTTGAATCTGCGGTCGAGAGGAGAATTCCAACGTGTTGTCAGTGGAAAGAATATGGATCTTCTTTTGAGATTACTATGAAACGAGTAAACCTTAAGATTGATCATCAGACAATCGCTCCCAACTCCATCAACACACCAGATTTACCATTACCAAAGTCTTATCAATTAATTATTAGAAAATTTGTGTAATAAAACAATGCAAAGCAACGTACTTTTCTTGGCTCGTAAAGTGAAAAAATCAAACGAAAAGCATCACTTACCTTGTGCCAAAGGAGAAGGAATTTCAATTAATGCACATTAAGACAACGAATTCAGTCAGAAAATGAAAATGAAAAGCATCGACCAGACTAATTCAAAAGTAAATGAATATACAACGTACATCGGACAGACTTTCAAGAGAATAAAAATTTACATAGCATACAAAATCTTTAAAAATCGATTAAATATGTTACTTGTTAGTATCAGTGATGTGAAAGAAGTGTGATGATTTTAAATAAACTTCGTCTTGGAAGACGTCAGGGAGTGGAACCGGCGAGAAACTTCGTGGTTGTTTATTCACCATCGACAAGATTGGTTAACGGGACGAACAAAAATAAGCTGTGGAACGTTTACAGAGTCTTGGGATTCTGGCGGAAGCCTACCATAAATATCTACAAGGCGGAAGACCCGGATATCTTGGAAAATAGAGAAAAGCAAAGAGTGAGCGATAAAGTGCGAGCGAGAAGGAACTAGCCGTAGCAGCGGATGATAGATGTCCTTCCGTTGAACACATTACAGGCTGTCTCCTTTCTTTCAGAGTCCCTCTCTAGTTGCAATAAAACTAAATAGAAAGCTTTAAGAATAAGCTCACACACAATCAATATTTTATCCGGTTTAAAGATAGTACGAAATAACTCGGAGGTTTTTAAATTTTTTATTAACCACCGTTGAGTACTTTATTATAGTTGGGAATAATTTAATATTTTCTTTATGCTGCCATCGCAATTTTGCAACTCCCAGCCCACCTCCCAAATTTGTAAGTAACATTTCACATTATAGTAGCACTCTGTGATCTTTTCATATAATCGAAGTACAATTATTGTGATAAAAGAGGTTTGGGGGAAACGGAGTTGTGCAGAGATCCAAGGGGTGAGACATGCTTAGAGCTTCTCAAAATATTATGTTTCATTCCGCTACCGTTAGAAAAAAATATGCATCACATTAATAGAAATACAATGTGCATATAACAAAATGTTAACATGCTTACATGGCTAAAGCTACATATTTCAACAACATCCCTTTTTTTCAACCTAGCGGACTTAGAAAACAACACTTACAGGAACTAACCGAAGATGGCGGAGACAGCCAAAACACGCCTAGGATAACAAGAAATTTAAATGTATTGAAATAGGTCCAATTGTTAACAATAATATTTTCACAAATCACATCATAAGTTAAAAGTCGTAATTGATCAAAGAAGTAAATACATATACTTTTCAAACGTCCAAACGCAAACAAACAAAGAAACTCATCAGACTTAGATTCAGCAATAAATGTGCGATCTCTTAACAAGCTTTTTGGATAGTGTTAAACAAATGGCCTGACCAAATTATAATTGTTATAGATTATCATTCAATTAATTATGGTTTTAAGTTGAGATAAAATAGTTAGTTTCACGAGCGGCATTCGAACCCACGACCTTCGGCTTGATACGCCGCTCTACCACTTGAGCTATCGTGAATTCGACCCCTCGGGCACTAACTTCCAATCTCAACCGCTCCTTTTGAATTTCCCCACCTTCTTCAGAACCCCCTGTTCGGTCCTTCGGCAGAGGCACTCTCCTCAGTTGGGTAAATCCATCTTCGTTCCGGTTACTTCCTCCGCAAAAAATCATCAAAATGTTCTCCATCTTTTAATTCTGACTAGAATTTATGGAAATGAGTAGGAGCAGATGATCTGTAGGCATTGTATTGCCCATGAATCGTATATTTTGATATAGTCTACAACTCTAGGAAAAAAAAAATTAAATCCAAAAATGGTCCAGTGACAAGGCAAATAATTCCTTGAGTAAATAATTATCACTAAAGTAAAGCAAAAAATTATAATCGCTATGACAAAATACGAAACAAACCAAATAATCTACTGATGGTTCAACATCAAAACAATTATTTTTCCATATTGTTTCCGAACGTAGTTATCTTTGCCTGGAGATTGCACAAGGGACGGATGCCTGTAACATTTAGTTCTTAACAAGTCTCTGCTTGACTGATGGTTGAGGGACGGGGTAAATGAATCATCTATTAAATAGATCGAAGGTGTTTCCGTGCAGCACAACACGGCAGTGTAATTTAAATCAATCAGCCGTTTTGATGTCGTCATAAAATATAACGTCATCTTTTATGGGGCAGCGAGACTGACAGCGGATTCGCCTGTTTGCCACAATAAATAGGTACGATGTGAATTACATAGTATAATTCAACAGGGATCTGTTTATAAATTAGTTGCTAGAGTGGAGTGAGTGTGACAGGTCGAACTGAGAAAAATGTTTCAATGCAATATGACCAACAATTTATGTTCAATATGAAAATAATATGGAAGAACTGCGCTCAAAAAAATTTACATTGTAGTTAGAAAATCAGAATTTAAAGTGAATATAAATGTTACTTTGGGATTCCACATCAAGGTTACTCCATCCCCGTAAAGTTTCAAATTTTAATGACGTACAGAAGGCGTATATCTTTCATCGTGTTTAAAGTGTGTGTTGTCGTCTGAAGTGTTTGAATTTTTAGGTGTTTTCAATTTTATATTTTCAATGAATGAGGGAAAAAATCGGCACTAACAAAGAGGCCACATGGTTGTTAACAGATAGGTTGGCCTATTGGAAAGGACAAACAACAACGTTAGGAAAGTAGTAAATTTTGAAAGTTATTCTCACATTGATACGAGATAGAGATATAGGTGTGCACAGTGGAAATATCATGTCTAATAACGAACATTTGAAAACTTTCCAATTTTAAGCTTGCGGATCGCGTTGATTCGGCGACTCAACTCACCGCAAGGCTCCAGGGTTCGATTCTCCAAGTGAGGGATACGAAAGTAAAATACAAATAACTACAAAGGATGTTCATTCGGATCACAGACTATAACTGATGAATGCAGACCTTTTCAAAGCGGAGTTATCCTTGACATCTCATTTTTTGTATATGTCATGGACGGATATGGCGTCGAGTCGTGAATGCACTATGCGGATAGAAAATCGATTTCCAGCGTGCGACGGTCAGTCTCCTTTTGTCACACGTCGATAAACCCACTTTAACGAGCCGTGGTCAGGCTTTATAATAACTTGGGGATGTTTGATTGGATTATAATAGTTCAGATAACAACCTCTTTGCTTTAGTTGCCAGCCGTCACATGCAATGCAATCTTTTCCAATAGTTGGGTCGGCAGAAGTTTATACTGCGGCCATAACAGTGTGCGAGGACGGCTGAGTGCGACGGCAGAGAGAGGGACGCTGGGCAAACACTGCTAATTGGAGGTGTGTTTGCCGAGAAAAGCTTCCGCTACTTTTAGATGGAAATTGGTGCCCGAGCTTTTTTTTAAAAATAAAACTAATCTTATTCATGTCACTAATTGGATAACTCTGGAGCCGTCGTAAGCCGTTGTTAGTTTCGCTTTCAAGCTTAACGAGAGTTCTCGTTATTTCAAACTGAGAGGGATAAGAATGCTTATCGACCGACACCTTTGTGTTTATTGAAGGGTGAAACAAAGAAATAATAAAGTTTCGAAGGATCGTTTGGTACAGTGTCTTACTTACTTAAAGGAATAATGACAAAAACATTATATAATATACGATATATATATTCAGAAATTGTGAGATGCGGTCTGGTGTGAGGTAGGTTTCAGAAAAACATTTTCTTTATCGTGTCAACGTTTCGATATTTATTGAAGTAAACTTCATGGTTCGAAGTGTTTGTCTTCTGTGTAATTGTACCATTCTTGCATGTCGTGTTGAGATTGCTCTCTCTCTTTCTCTCTCTCTCCTCCCTCCCTCCCTCTCTCTCTCTCTCTCTCTCTCTCTCTATCTCTCTCTCTCTCTCTC
>CM077103.1:35849788-35865146 GCA_039619505.1 Cimex hemipterus | reverse complement strand
CTCTCTCTCTCTCTCTCTCTCTATCTCTCTCTCTCTCTCTCTCTCTCTCTCTCTCTCTCTCTCTCTCCCTCCCTCTCAATAAGAAATTAATAAAGTAATAAAGTTAATTTGTTAACGACGTCTTTTTCTCATGAATTCTTTTACAGAAATTATAATAATAATAGCCACAAACTACAAGAAAATAAGGATTTAAAGAAGAGATTGCTACAGAATAATCATGTCAATAAGTAAATGCCGTTAATCGGTTTTTGATAAGACAAAATCTCACGTTTTCTTTTATAACAATTTAATTGGAAGTAAAATATACATTTTAAACCGACCTTAGTAGCAATCAAGGGATGAACGAAATGACGTTTTATTTGATGATAAAGCTCGTAGATGGTTTACCTGGTTTTGGAAATCGGTGTTTTCTAATTCTGAGTTAATTATTAAGTAATCATATAATGAGTATTCTACACTTCCGAAACGGCACGTTTCCTCAACTGCTATTGATGCCATGTATTGTTCCGCTAATGTGTAGTATATGCATGAACTACTGTTTAGAATTTCAGGTAACACAATATTGTGAGGGTGTCGCTGATAAATACAACTAGAGATTCAGATGAACTCATATGATTTCTCTGATTTGGGAAATATTATTTATATAAACATAGTATACTCGACTCGATGTTCGAATTATCGATCGGAATGAAAATCAAATTAACATGTGAAATGTACTTTTACAAGTTATTACTGGACTTGTACATACATAATGGATCATAAATATAATGAAAAAGTGGTCATAGATCAACTACAAAATTGAACTTTCTTATGTATTATTAAAAAAAATCGTGAAGCGGTCGTTTTTGTACAACGAAATTCAATTCAATTCAAGTGCGCACGACAACAACACTAGAGGTATAAACAACAGATGAAAGGTAACAAAACAAACTATTAGCATTGATATACCATTAGCAACAAATCATTTAAAGTTGAAGCAACGCGTAATTTTAATAATTTAAGTGCAAATTAAAATACAGAACAGGAAAACTCACAATGAACGATTAGAAGAAAAATTGAGTACTAGGTATATAACTTCCTATTGAATATATATAACATACTAGTTGGAGTATATGAGTCATTTGATGAACTAATTATTTATTTACTGCTTTATTGAACTTTATAGATTGACACTCTTTAAAACGTTTTTTAAATTTAGTGAATTGTACGTAAAATTCAAAGAAAAATACATAATTTAAAATTATATGAAAAAATAATGTTGATATAAATAACGTAGTGCAGTCTAGTTATAATGGCATAATATATTGGTTTATAAATTTATATAAACGTAATGTAACAAGAGAAAGCACTGTTTCCTTTATGTACGAAAGGAGAAAAATATACAAATAGTTTAATTAAAAAAGAAGTTCAGTCAAGTCTCTCTTATCTTCTCTCACTCGCTGTCTTTCGGCGCAGAATCTAACTTGAAGCTACTTACAAAAAAAGTGCATAAACGTTGTTCGACAAGTTGATTTTTAATTTTAATTAGTTTATTATATTTAAGTTTATTTGTTATAAATGAATTGTCAATTATATTATAACGGCGTGTAAATTAAGCAGTTACAATTGTAGGGATTGTTGTATTAAAATGTGATTGTAATGTGTGTAATTGATAAAAGATGTAACCTACACCTACACTAGTTTGAAAACTAAATTGAAAAAAGAGAGGTATAGGTTGTACAAAACTATTTGATTAAAAAATGTTTGTTTAATAGGCAAAAAACCAGCTTGAGCTATAATTGCCTTTATGTTATTTGTGTGTTAATGTAGTGTTCTTGCTGTATATAGTTGTATAGTTTTATTTATTTATTTTTTTTTAATAACCAATGTCTTTGTCAATCATTTGCTGTTTATCTTGTAGGAGTTGTTTAAGCGGGAGGTGTAAGGTAGATGTGTAAAACCGTTGGCTGTTCCTTAGGGGGCACAAGACATGTTCGACGGTTAGGCGTCCACTACGCAGGCAGACAGGAGGGTCAGTACCTTCCATCAAGAACCCGTGTGTCATTCTTGTATGTCTAATTTTGAGACGGCATATGATGACTTCTTCTCTTCTCTTGGATTGCACGTTTACCAGTGGTGAATGCTGTCTTTTATCTTTTTTTTGTTGTCTCCAATATTCATCCATTCAGATTCCCAATTTTTAATATATCTTTTCTAAAGGTTGAAACGATATCCTCTGCACACACGGGTTGCTTAGATTCAGATATGCTCAGGGCTGTTTTAGCGGTAACGTCTGCCCGTTCGTTGTTATTTATTCCTATGTGACTTGGAATCCATACAAAGGAAATAAAGATTCCCCTTAAGTATAGTCATATATTGACTCCCACACTCTGTTAACCAGGGGGTATTCGACATCATAACCTTTAATGGTTTGCAGGGCACTGTAGCAGTCACAAAAAAGAACCGTACTATGGTTCAGTTGGACATCTGTAAGCGCTTTGGATATGGCCATAGTTCGGCATTGAATATACTATATGACGAGGGTAGTCTCAGGCCAAATTTTCGGTTTCCGACGACAAATCCGCATCCTACTTTATTGGCCATTTTCGATCCGTCTGTATAAATATTAAGCGAGTCACTATTTTTAGCCACTATTTCTAGGTATCTTTGTTTTAGTTCGCATTTGCTGATCTATTTTTTGGGATAATGTGTTCTAAATATGATCGGCCCTTTCTTGAACCGGCTTGTTGAGGTGTAAGGAGTTTATTCTTTTCGAGATACCAGACGAGGCACTTGTTGATTATCATTTCCATTAATTTGCACATACAGCTTATAAGTGAAATTGTGCGGTAACTTTGTGGAGATAATCTATCTTTTCCTGGCTTTAAAATGAGTACAATTTCCGCTTCGCCACACTTTGTTGTTGGAAAATCCTGTTAAATCCTGTTGGAGAGTTTTAATATACTATATAATAATATAGTTTTTAAAAGGCAGTGAAAGATTTTTGATCATGGCGTAGTGTATGTTATCAGCGCCCGGAGATGAGCCTTTGATTTTATGTAAGATGTTATCTAATTCTCTTAATGTGATTAGATAATTAAAAGGATTATTGCAATCGTCAGGAATCTTGCCAGTCATGTAGTTTTTTTCTTTTGCAAGAAGTACGGGTCGTATGACCTATCGTCTGCTGTTAGTGAAAAGTGATTGCCTAGGACTTGTACCACTAGGCTGGAGAGGATTACTAATTTACTTTGAAATAGTTTCCAATCGGCACGTTCAACTAACCATCTTGGTTTTAATTTAATATGGTGACAATGTATCTTTGATTGGATAAGGATTGGTGTGTGATCTTCGGTAGAAATTATTTGATGTGGACCAGTCTTGTCTTCCGAAAATCCTAGGGCTACATAAGGTAAGATCTATGCAAGAGTAAGTTCCATGAACGCTATTTAAGTGTGTTGCAGACCCGTCGTTCATGAAATGTAGATTTAAGTCGGAACTAATTTTTTATAATGTTCTTCCGCGTGTGCTGGTTATTTTAGAACCGCATATGGTGTTGTGTGCATTGAAGTAAGAAGATTAAGACAGGTTCGGGAAGTTGTGAAAAGAGATCGGAAAGTTCTTTTTCTTCTAATCGTCCGCCAGGAGGAAGATATATTGAGCAAATTGTGCATTTGAATGGGGATAAGATTTGGGTCTGTACGGCTTGTATATTTGTTCGTAGATTTATTTGGTTATGGCTTACGTAGGATTCCCCTAGTATGGCGACCCCTCCTGATGCTGTTGAGTTATTTGTATAATCTTTTTTAATCATATCATAGTATTTTATTTTGATTTGTTTTGACGTGTTTCTTGGATGCAAAGTATTTTAGGGTGTTTCTCTCTAATTATGTATTTAAGATCTTCTCGTCTGCTTGTATATCCATTAATGTTCCATTGTATTATGGTGAATAGAGAGTTGTGATCCATGTTGAGAGGGAGGGTTTTTTGGCGTTGGTTTTTAGGGTTATTATCATCTTTGTTGGTGTTTGTTTCAGCGGGAAGAGTCTTCTGTCTTTTACCAGTTGGGAGAGGGGTTTTAATCTCCGGTTTTGTTGGGTTTCTAGGTGCAGGGTTGGTTAAGGGCGTGGGTATTGTTGTGAAAGTCACTCCTTTTGTTGGTATGGTATGGTGGTAAGAATACTAGGAGGCGGGGTTTGTGTGCCCCAGGCACTGCAGCCTTCTGGCTTATTGTACCTTCCTAGTTCCTTAGTTTAGTCAATAGACTCGATCCTTTCTCTCAGAAGTATCACGTCACTTCACTGCTATTGTTTCAATCTGGTTCTCTGAGTCGTTTTTATACGTTAGGTTGAACCTCCATTGAGCTGTTGCTTCGCATTCGAAGATGATATGAGTGGCTGTTTCCTCCTCCTCATTACATGTCTGCAAATGGGATCATCATTGTATATGCCCACTCCTTTTGTTACAGGGAGAACTATGTTTTTGGTGCTAAAGGCTGTTAATGTTTTAGTTAGTTCTGCAACTTGAGCTGTCAAGGCCGATACCATTTCTTTTAGTTCTAAGAATGATGTACAGTCATTAAAGAGTTGTTTTTGTATAGCTTGGCTGAATGTAAGATAAGGTAGGGAGAAGGTGGTTGAATTTTTAAAAAATTCCTTTTTGGCTTCTATGAAGCTGATTTTGTGAATATAGGCTATTTTCAGTATTTATTTTTCTTCTATGTATTTCGTACGGAGTCTGTACTTTGCTTAGTGATGGCCATTTCAATTAATACATTTTTCTGTACAGTTTTCTTTATCGCCATGTTCTTTGTTACCACACTTTATGCATAGTTCACCACTGGGGCCAAGTGTTGTTGCGTGTTCAAATTTATGGCATTTTTTACATTGTCTAGGGTTTGGAATATACGGCCGTATTTTGATGGCAAAATATCCCGCCTTGATTATATTAGAGGGGGGGGTGTTGAAAAGGTCAAAATCATCGTACCCGTGGGAATTTTATGCCATCAAGGTTTTCTGTAACGTCTTGACTTCCATGTTTAACTTTTAGGTCAGCCTCGTTAATCTCACTGAGTTCATGGGAAAAGATGACTCCCTTAGAGGAATTTAGCGATTTATGTCCTTCAACTATTACTGGGGTTCCGTGAAGTTTTGTTAGGGTAAAAAGGCGTAGGCTTTGTCTAATGTCTCTACATTCGATCAAAAATGTTGCATTTCTAAGTTTTTTGATGGTTTTTGGGGTGCCGGCAGCAGATACGATGCTACGGTTGACTACAAAGGGTGAAATTTTGTTCAATGTTTCATGTGGACTTGTTGAGCGGATCACCAGGAATAGTGGGGTAGTGTTCGCTATGACCTGGGTTTTTTTTCTTTGTAATATTTTCGATTGAGAGGAGGACAGAGGTCTTTAAGGGTTATTAATTGTGGGAATACCATCAAATTCAAGGATGTATGTATTGTTTGTCATCGGCAGGGCGGATCTTTCCTGCACTATGTTCCGACATGATGTTTCACTTCGGTAGGGCTCGGTATAAGGGACGGGTTTATACAAATAAGGAAACAAAAATAACAAAAATGTTATTTACCAGATCTAAGCTTATTGAAGTACACGACAAACGTACTGTTTAAACAAGCGAACAGCTGAGACTGTTTAAGAAAAGATAATTCAGAAATACTAAACCTGCAACACACAGAGGTTCGGCAAAACTGTATCTCAATTATTTCAGACGTGAACGGGGAATCGTGATCAAAAAATTTACCTTAAAATCATTTTAATTTAATTTTATATTTATTTTTAATTTTAATTTGTTTATTTTTAGAGGGCGGCGGTGGCCGCAAGGATTAGTCTTTGACATGACGCTCATCACTGTAAGGTAAAGGTCCGAGGTTCGAATCCAGCGGCCCTGCATTCGAACCCGACATACTGGGGAATGGGCTTTTTTTCAAAAACACTGGCACCCTGAGGGTTATATGACCTCTGCTACTGCAAACTCTCGTAAAAAACAAATCATTTCAAATATTTTGAAGGGTACGAAAAAACTTAAAATTTTCTGAAATAGAAATGCAGTCATAAACATTTTCTGATGATGTAAAAGCAGGATGTGAATCTATTAGTGGATAACTTTAATTTGTCATTTCTGGCGTTGAAGTGTGCAATAAATCTCAAAACTTTCCTATTCTTCCTTTCCACGTTTGAATAGAAACTGTGCAATAAAAACTATAACCATGTGTCGTTTGTTTGTATTTCCAATAACTCTAAAGAAATTGGATATTTTATTTTGCTAAAATGGAATTTTATTAAATTTATTGTGATAAGACGTCAAATGAACCTTCTTCTGAGTAGTTTGTTTGCCCGCTTAATTAATTAATTCAGTTTATACTTGATGGGTTATTTTAACCCATCAAATTATAAAGCTAAATTCTTTAAAATAATTAGATTATTTAGAATCTCATGAAAATCTATTTTTGCACAAAAACGGGAGAATAATAGTGGATAGCCGAATCAGCAAACAGAGAAAGAGAGAAAGCGACTTTCTAGACGTTTTCCCGTCGGGATTTAGGGGCGGAACTTTGGGATGCAAGACAAAGAGCTCTGGATAAAATATATTTCGGCTCTGAATTCTTTCATGCAGTCCGGGTGAGGTTTTTTGTTCTCGAGGACAAATGAAAGGCTTTTGATTCCCTTTGTCCTCGATGCGGGAGAGATGGGCAGAGCTTTTCAAGAGGACTCGGATGAATCTTTAGAATTCCCGGGGATATCCCGAGAATTTCAAACGTTCAGGGTAAATAACATTTAATTAATTTTCTGACGTAGAGTAATATCAAATACGTCATGAAGTATAATAAACTACAACTGTTTTAATAGTTAAACGAGCAGAAGTTTTATATCACATACAGGTCGTACATAATAATGATAAGTGATAATGTTAGGACAAAATTAAAGAAAGCACGCCGAGCTGGTGTAATCACCATGATAAATTTTTATTTATCTTTTGGTTAGACAGCATGTGAAGCTGGAAATATTCAGAGGGGAAAACTCACCAGGGTTAAACGCACTAAAATTTTAATATCCTTATTTAAAATATAGGGGAGGTTGAATTAATGTTACATCAATATAATTACTCACGGTCAATGTATCATAGCGTTAAGCCGTCGAACGGGAGGCACATAGAGGCTTTAATGAAAGTTCAACTCTTTAACTAGTCAACGAAGTTAAAAGAGGGATCAATGAACTCGACCACATGCATTGCATTAATTATTAATACGGGGAATCGGCGAATTAATTACTAACAATAATCTTATGATTTTTCCTTTTTGAAGGTGGGATAATAGGTAATCTAAAAAAAACCACAACCAGTTTTTATTCACATGTTTCGGATTTATTTTAACCCTTCCTCAGGTGAGTTAACGCAATGGTAAATTGCCACCATCAGTTGTTCACGGATAGTCGAATAGGAAGTACACACCTGCTCCTCTGAAGGATTAACGTGTAAACACATCGGAGTTATCTACGTGCGATAAGTAGAAATACCTCAATCGTACTTTTTCATTCCAGTTTAAAATTTTAATTTATTGTTATATTTTGTTTGCTTGAAAGAAGGAAATATTTTATGTTAATTTATACTTTATAAACTGAAGCTAGTTAACTTATTTGAATAACAACAGAAGGTCTCATTTTAATTTTTAAATATCGAACTCCTGACTTGCGCGATCTTTACCTACCCATATTATCGAAAATATTCATTCTAATTTGAATGGGTGTCGACACGGAGGGAGGAGATCCTCCCCCAGGTGGACTGAAACTGCAACTAAAGCCTTTGGAGTCGGCGTCGTCTCAGAAAAAAATACCTGTTTCTTTGGAAGATGTTATACAATTAAATAGTAGCCCGGTAGTAAGATCAGGTAGTAATGAAAACAAACGGCTATTTACAGGCTCGTCGTCGAATGAATACTCAAAATGTATGGTAATGCACAAGACAGAATTTATGGGAGCTATTGCCAAGTGAGGCCGTATATACCCCCAGTAAGACAGTGTGCCAATTGCCTGCGATATAATCATGTAGCCTCGCAATGTAGGAGCAAACAACGTTGCCTGAAGTGCGGGGAAGTACATTCCATTAAAGAATGTACTAAGTCTGAGATAATATGTATCTATTGTGGGCAAAATCATCTGGCTGATAGCAGAGAGGGTGAAATTTATAAAAAGAATGTGGAAACCAATAAAATAAAGTATGGTGCAAAATCCAACGCTAACGTACTCTCAAAAACAAGTTCGACATCCTCGCTAAGGCAGATATCACACAAAAAGATGAAGATTTCCCTCCACTGCCTACCACTCAGCCACAAACTCGACTACAATTCAGGAAGCAGCTAATTAGAAGCCCTCGTTCACAGAATAACGTTGAAATAAAACATACACCTAAAGCTAAACGTCCACTATCTCAAGCGGTAAAGTCCGATCGAACCAGGCAAGGTACACCAATAAACCCGCACAACACATCCGACGCCGAAAAATATATACATACTAAATAAACTAACACAGAATATAAGCTCACATAAAATGTCGAGCAAAGAAATGATAGATGATATTGGTTCAGTACTATATAACATTGTGCAAAATAACCCAACAATTATTGGAGAACTGCGGAAGGAATATCTGCCTAATACAGATATGGAAATATGTAACAATTCTGAAACGGAAACAGAATCACTATAATTATTCATCACTTCACTCTGATAACTTCTCGGAAGAACGCTCTCATCCACCTCTGATTAAATCCTTACAATGATGGTACGTACTAGAAAACAAAAAATATAAAGAATCCCAGAATTCTACAATGGAACATTCGTTCATTACCTGCCAACATAGGATTCTTAGAGCTGCTTCTAATGAGGGAGAATATAGACATCGCACATATTTCGGAAACATGGCTTAAAAACACTCAACCCATTAAAATTTCTCAATTTGATATAATACGTGATGACAGAGATGATGGATATGGTGGATGCGCCATAGTAATTAAAAAAGATATCGAATATGACTGCATAGATGTGACAAGAAACCACACAGATACCATTCAGATATCAGCCATCAAAGCCAACATCCTTCCCAAAGCGATGACATTTGTGTCAGTCTACATAGGTCCCAAGACTAAGACCAAAGACCTTAAATGGGATGACATACTTGGCCAATTTGAGCACCCTCTCCTAATAGGAGGGGATTTTAACGCACACCATCAAAGCTGAGGATGTTCATTTAAGGATAGTGCTGGATCCACCCTTCTTGAAGCTTTCGATCGAACAGGTGTATGTTTTTTGAACGATGGCACCCCAACGCTTGTCACACTAACGAGTAAGAATCCGTCCGCACCAGACATTTCAATAATATCCTCCCCACTGGCCATATCAGCAGTATGGGAAGTCCTCCCGGACAGCTATGGATCGAACCATTATCCTATCATTATCCAGATAGGAAATAATAATTGGATCCAAAACTGGAAAACCAGCCCGAAACGGTGGAAACTGGACAAGGCCCAATGGACACAGTATACGTCAGATATTGAAAACGCGATTAATACAAATCCTCCTTCTAACTACATCGAAATGACGAAAATTGTAGAGTTAGCCGCTAAAAACAATATCCCCCGTTCATCGGGTATCCAATATACAAAAGAACAAAACCATAATCCAAAATACTGGTGGGATGACAACTACAAAGAAGAATGGGAAAAAAAGCATAGTGCCTTCCTAGCTTACAAACAAAACCCAATTAAAGAGAATTATATAAAAGCACAGAAGAAAGCCAGCGCGGAATGTAGACGAAAATTTAGAGAGAAAAAAGTAGCAAGCTGGCAGACATTCTGCAGTGCTTTGAACAAAGATTCAAGTATCAGCTGGATATGGAGCAGAATTAAAAAACTGAAAAGCACATCCGCTCTGAAACCCCGGGTAATGAATAAAAACTGTGTAGAAGAATTTATGTGTACACTCGCTCCCTAAACAGTCAATGAAGAAAGTGAAAAAACCGAAATTACGACTCAAGCAAGGCGTGATGGAGTAGAAGACCCCTTCACACTGGAAGAACGGGAGACAGCAATAGTGACAGGCTCTAATACAGCTCCAGGGCTTGATCTGATGCACTACCCTATGATTGCTAAACTCCCGCCCAATGCAAAAACCGCACTCCTAGGCATAATTAATAATACCTGGACAGAAGGTACTATAATTCTTGAGTGGAAAATGCAGCTCATACTTCCTATACTCAAGCCCCAGCTTATCCTCATCATATCGCCCCATTGCCCTGTCATCGTGCTTCCTAAAAACCTATGAAAGAATGATAAAGAGGCGCCTAGAATGGATTGTGGAAACAAACAAAATCCTCCCCGACTTCCAACATGGTTTTAGGAAGGGACATAACACCTCCGACAATCTCGTGACATTTATCACTGACGCACAAAAGGCGATACGCACTAACAAAGTCACGCTGGCCATATTCTTGGATATAACAAATGCCTATAACCTTGTGAATATTAAAACATTTAAAAGAATAATGGAAGAAAAGAAGGTACCCGTCGTTATGATTAGGGCCATTATGAACATAATAGAAAACAGGGTCATATACACAGAAGTTAACGGAGAAATGTACGGGCCGCGGCTGGTCAACCAAGGCATCCCCCAAGGAGCAGTACTTAGCCCCTTACTCTTTTCCATATATACGGCATCACTGCAGAATATCTCTGGGGAAAATATTAAAATATCCCAATTCGCCGATGATATCGCCATATACACCAGTGCACCCTCCCTCGAGGACGCTATTACGGAGTTACACTATGCCCTCGAGACCTTCTACAATGGACAATGGACAATGGACCTGGGATTAGAAGTGTCAGAGCAAAAGAGCGCTGCAATGATAATATCCCGAAGAAGGAAACTAGTTCAACCAAAGGAGTTAATGTTAGGCCCATATAAGATCAAGACCTATCCCACCTTCAAATTCCTGGGAGTAACTATCGACCGCAAAATCCTATGGAAACCATACATGGAGCACGTCGAGAAGAATGTTGAAAAAGCAATGAATATTTTAAGATGTACTTCTACAGTTAAGTATGGATCCCACCCAAGCATTGGGTGAATGATGTACCGTGCCCTTATTCTCGCACGCATTGATTACGTCTACGACAGTGCAGCCAAATCCCACCTAAAAAAACTTGAAACGATCCAACACAGGGCAATAAGGCTCTGCCTTGGGGCATTAGGATCTTCACCTACTGATTCCCTCAAGGTAGAAGCCAATACGGAACCACTGCATCTAAGAAGGAATCGACTAGCAACAAAATTCCTAGCTACTTGTATGCACGATCCCAACCATCCTGTAGTTATGGGACTGGATGCCTTGGCGGTCACTGCCCTTAGTGATCCTCACAAACACCCTAGAGTTCCCCACCTTTACTTGAAACTCATATGAAAATGAAAAGCATCCCTCTGGGAAAAATCATCCGCTCGACAAACACGAAACTCCATTGGCTTATTCCACTCTTCGAACCTAAGGTTATAACGTGCCTTCAGGAATTGAAAGGTGAACAGGACTACATTAAGGTCTGTTTCGAGACTGGTAAAAGCCCGCTGGCTACGGTAGTCTATACAGATGGCTCAAAATCCCAGTATGGGGTAGGGGCCGCAATACTTAATATAAACAATGACTATGTTAGACAGTATAAACTCCCACCTCTGTGTACGATCTTTTCCGCTGAAACTATAGCCATAAGGGAGGCTATCAAATACATTAAACATACAAAACCAGCCAAGACCATAATTTGTTCAAACAGCCTTAGTGTTCTGACGGCCCTGAAGAAAACACTCCTGATGATCCCATTATCTCAGAGATCAAAAACATTTTGTTAACCTGCGGAAGCGGCATAGCTATCCATCTTCTCTGGGTTAAAGGCCATAATAACAATCAATTTAACCAGCGGGTTGATGCTTTGGCAAAAGCGGCTGCTCTATCGGGAAACGTCATCAAAGAGATCTCAGCCGGGGACATTGTATCGCACCATCATTCAAAAGCAAAGGCATCTGGTACTCTGCCTCTCCACCAAGCATACAGTCAAAACCGGTTCTTTACCACTATATGTAGACTGAGGTTCAACCACAATAAACTACCATCACACCTGCATAAGATAGGAATCACACAAACAAGCAAATGCTCGTGCGACGATTCCCCAGTGGCGGATGCAAACCACGTCTTTATGGAATGCCCACTGAAGACTACTGTAAGAGAACATATCTTTAAAGCGCTTAAGAAATATAAAATACCACTCCCCACTTCGGTAAACTTAATCCTACATTATACGAACTACATTGAAATATTAGATACCATTCATTACTGACAACGACATAGATATCTAAGATACATAACCATCCTTGAGGCATGTTGGCGTCCGGGAGGGGGGCCACGCGGGGACGGTTCGGCTGGGGACCGTTGGGGGGACATCTCTGCGCTCTCAGGGCGCGATAAGCTCCGGACTGGGTGATGGTGTTGGACTTTGCCAAGGGTAACTTTACCATGTAAGGTTTTTATCCACCACCATCGGGAACAGTCTGATATGTTGAGAGGTTCTCCCATGGAGAGCCCGGGTGTCCTTCCTGGCCGGTCACGGGGGCCTTGCCGGCTCGGCAAGAAAAAAAAACACCATCCCTAAACATTAACATTGAGTTATGATTTAATATTTAATTTATCAAGGATTTTTGGTTTTAAAGAAAATGGTAGACTCCCTTTTCAAAGGATATAAAATGTCATGTAACCGGATTTGATTCTCGACGACAAATGAAAGGGCCACGGAGAGATTTAGTGCCGTGTACTCTATTTACTTCATTAAGTTCACTAATTTAGTGGACCGCTTGACCAATCGAAAAGGAGAGAAAACTCGTAAGGTGAGATTCAGATAAGAAGTTGATGTCCAAGTGGATCGAGGTCACAATAGCTCAGAGCAAGAGCAGCGACTATACCCCGAATATCGAGGTATTTTTTACCCATTAATAATTATAGCGCCAGAAGATTAAAACCTATCTTGAGCTATTGATTTACCATTTACAAAATTGGGAAAAACACCTAAGAACAATAGTTCAATTTTGATTTAAGTAAAAATGAGTAACTCAAAAAACCGGGTCGGTGTTAAAATGTGGTACTATTTAACTTGTTTACAGAAATATTATTAGATTTGTCATCGCTGTAACTTTAGACGACTTAGTATGTAACTTTTCAACACAAATGTATGTGGTCAGATATTAAAATTAATAATGATTTTTTAAATTTAACATAAATGGCCACTCAGCTACCGCAGCTCCCCCTTGCTACAGTTATGCAGTTGTATACAATGTTATTTATCCCACATTTATTTTTCTCGAGCATATCACATTTTTCAACGCCATATCACGATAGCTCAGGTGGTAGAGCAGCGGTGCATCTAGCCGAACATCGTGGGTTCGAATCCCGCTCGTGCCATTGACTTTTTGTATCTCCACAAAAAACCTTAATTAATTGAAATATATTACTTGTTCAAGCGGACCACGAAATTAGTGAAATTAATGATTTAAAATGAAGTATACCCTACTAAAGCTCCCCGTGGCCATTTCATGTGTCGTCGTGAATCCAAACCGATTACACGACATTTGAAAAATGGCAAAAAGGCGGGTAAATTCAGTAGTTGCAGTTGAGATGGAAGCTGGTGTCCGAGAGGATCGAGGTCATGATAGCTCAAACAAAAACCTTAATTAATTGTAAGGAATTTTTAATGCAAAACCGTCATATTTAAAATAATCAGTTTCAAAATATATTAAATACCGAAAAAATATATTAAAATAAAATTAGGACCTTATTTTTTAAGCTTTGCATACTGTATAAATGATTAAAATTATGTACTAAAAATTAATACTAGCAATATTTTACGTATCCAGTTATGATTATATTTTTCGTCTGTAATGCTTACTGCATCCTTTACTTTAAACTATTTCCCTCCATGTATTTCATTTTTAACAAAATTATAATAATAAAATCGCAGTGAATGAATGCATTAATTCTTTTATTTTCTATAACGATTTTACGCTTCTTTCATTAAAGTTTCTCTTCAGAAATCCCTTTATGAGTCCATTTTCTTTGAAAAGTATTCAAATATAAATTCTTGTTCTTGCGTACTTTCGGAAGGTGATAAGAAAGCCACAAAAAAAGATCGCTTTTTTAGTGTATTAGGTACTTTTAATCGTTTATGCGAAGTTCATTGCTGATAAAAATGAAACAAAGAACATGATATTATTATTTTGGTACAGTAATTATTAGTATTAAGCTTATTACAAAGTTTTGTCGTCCTATAATACAACCGGGGAAAAACATGTCGTTATGTTTACTCATAAGTTGAGGTTGAGACAGGAAGTTGAACGAGTGGATCGAAGTCAAGAAAGCTCAAGTGGTTGATCAGCGGCTGTTTTCTGCGGATGTTAATGCTATATTTATTAATGGAAGAATGTCGGAAAAGGTTTGTAAAAAATTATTGTCAATTCCACCTTTTATCTGTTTAAAACTTGGACAAAATTTATCAGGTTACAAATTAATGTACATAAATGTTAACCTAATTCACTTAGATTTGAATTGTTTATTTACTCACTTGAAAGAATTTTATTTGAAATTGGATCTACGGGGAATTATTTGTTATACTCCAGGAATAATGCCAGCAGATTCTTTTCAGGAAATATGTCTACAGAATATAGCAAATAGAAATATGATACTGCTTAAATTTTTATCTTTTAGTAATGGGATAGTAAACCTACTTGGAAGGCGGATTGGGTAGGAAAAAAGGTGTACAAGTCATACAGATTTATAGGATACATGTTTCAATCCAATCGGATTCTTGGAGTGTTGAAAGATGTCTTATCCTTCCAGAATCGGGTTTATACTTATGAAAAACTTTGGCTCAAGTTTAGAAGTAGGATAATCTTATTTTGAAACAGTAATATTGTTTTATTTTTGCAATGATGATGGTTCCATGAAGAGACTCCTGGAGTGGTTTCAAGTGTTATTCTCTCTTAGTCTTGTATCCTTTTACTGGCGCAGTCAATGTACCAGAGGAAATTGACAGCGGAGAATGAGTGACAACCCGAGTTGTTAATATTGCGCGGGAAGGACCATTGTTCTTTGACCTATAGTAACTAAGGGGATAATTAGTCCAAGGTACAATGGGGGCTGAATGTCACCTCATATCTAAGACCTTCGCCTTAATTTGTATTTTAAAAGCAACAAGCGATCCCATTTGAAAGAAGTCAAAGGAACAAGACATTTTGAGGTGGGAAAATTTCTCTCTCTCTCTCTCTCTCTCTCTCTCTCTATATAT
>CM077103.1:35829673-35849388 GCA_039619505.1 Cimex hemipterus | reverse complement strand
CGGAATTAATAAGTTACCAACACGTTGGGAGAAATGTATTGAGAGTAGGGGAAATTATTTTGATTAAAGAACATTGCTTTAAAGTAACTAGTTTCTTTTTTTTGTTTAATACCAAAATCCTGCATTATTTTCCGGACAACCCGATAGTTTACAATGGGATCAATCCATAAAAACAATAAGACAAGAAAACAAAACTGGATTGAGAAAGAAGGATTAAAAAGGTGGTCACAGCAGGATAGAATCTACTTTATCAAACGATTTTGCAACAAGCGGCCTTTTAAAGTAACGTTAATAATCCAACAATTTGCATTTATCCTTTTTTTAAGTACAAAAATGAATAAGTAATCAATAAGGCATAACAACTACAAACCTTGTTACAATAGCCGCGAAAAACATTCCTCAACACATTAGCACTGGTGCCATAAGAATATCTTTCGTTATAACTTTTATCGAACATGCATTTTTTTAAAGACTTATTGTTGTTTTTATAATTGTAACGTTTCGATCATTAAGTGATTAAGATTTTCCAAGTGGTTTCTTCAAAAAAATTTCGTTTTACTGTTTTTACATTACATTTTATAGATTTTTGGGAGTTTATTTATACCATCGTCTTTAGAAATATTTGTTATTTCCTAAAAAAATTAAATTATTTATTATGTATACTTTTTTCAGAAGATATATGACCATTTCGCATTGACAAGCAGCATGGCCAAGAATGGAATGATACCCTACATAACTACAGCCAATCTTCTTCCATTCTGCTTGTCGCTGCAAAATTCTTTTGAAAAAGCTATACATAATGAAAAATTTAATTAATTTATACAAGAAGAAGTACCCAATGATGAACCAAAAATTAAAAACAAAACAAAAAAAACAACAGAAAGTTAAAAAAATTAGAAAATGTTTCATGTAAATTAATGTACTATGTTCCTTAATAGCGCACTAACACATTTATCATAACGGATGTATGATTGGGCCCTCACGATTTCGTACACATACGCAGTGGATTTTCAATTAGTTGTGCTATATTACATGCTACAAAATAACTTTCTCATTTTTAACGTTTTCTGCTTATCCCACACCAAAATCTGCAGGATGCCAAGGTTTCGATGATTATTAGTTCATGTTGTGTGAAAAATTTGGTATATGAAATAAAAGTGAACAAAATCGGGTCCGACGAATACATAACCTAGACCCCTCTTCACCTCACCCCCAACTGAACTGTTCCAGAACCCTCATTTTAGATCTACTCTCAAGGAATCGTAATAACTGGTTTGTGAGCTCGTTACTATTTGTTATGTCTTATAATTACCAAACGCGTACCCCCTCACGCGTCTTCCGTCGGGGATAACTTGGAAATGATTGATCCTACAAAAATTTTCCTTTAAATAAAAGTGACATAAAGTAAGCTATACAATTGAGTTGTATAATAATATAGATTGCTATTTAAAATAACAAAAAAAAATGTCATTACCCACCTAGATGGGAAAGTTGTTATGTTAAATCTGTTACCACCAAGCGATTCCTAGCCTAAAATAACTTGGAATTTGTATAAAAGACCATTTTTGATAAAGTAAATGGTTAATTGAATATCAGTTGATACACGATGTTGAGGTACATACTAATTTAAGACAATATTTGTTTCAATATTAGGGAGATTTTATTCAAAATTATTCACAATTATTGAGGTTCACAATTAAATAGAATGATTTGTTATTCAAAAATTCGATTAGTTTTTCTCCATTTAATAAGTGTTCTGTTAAACAAATTGGAGCTTTTATATATAATTCGGTCAGACATGACGAAAAAAATTAATTGGTTTTATAACTTGGCAGGAAATTTTGGATTAAGTTTTGATTAAAAAAATTAATAGTTTGTTTAAGGTCGTGTTATGTAGGGAAAGGAGCAGATGGTTATAAGGTAGCAAAGAAGTTATATGAAATACAATCGCAGTTAATGCTACCATTTTTGAATTTAAGTTTTACCGAAGGTCTCGTTGGGAGAAAAGGCGACGGAGTAATTCGTTTCAAAAAGAAAATAGGGAAAAATGCGGTAAAGGAGAACAATCTGAGTTTATCACAATATAGAGCCTTCATTAAAGTTATGTAATCCGTTATAATACAAGTCCAAAAAAAGCTTTATTTATAATAACGAATACAATTTTATACAACAAGTATACCGGCCAACAACTAGCATAACACTGCGTCTAGCATAGGACTAAGAATGAGACTAACGGAAGACTCTCGGCCCTAGCGCCTGAGCCCTATTTATATGGAAGTGAAGTTTGCTGACTCAGATGCTGTGGATTCTGGAAGACGGTACCATAACTTTAATATACGACCCTTCCTTTCATGGAGTTGAGTTTCTGTGAAGTAATTTTTTTACAATTCAACCAGCTTCTCCTCTCACAACTCTTGTCATCTTTCCCTCTTTTTCTTTTCTATTTTAATTTACTGGGTTTCCAAGGTTTCCCTACCTCTCCGCTCTTCAAAAACCTCCTCAAAAACACCTTTCAACCCGTACCGTTTCACTCTTTCTTTCTTTAATAAAGAATTCGTAACTTTGATAAACTTTTTACACAGTTATGGCGTGGTTGTTCCAAGTTGGTAAAGCAGAGTGTAGGGAATGGGAGGAGAGCAAATAATAAAGGAAGAATAGGCTCTGACTAAGAACTTCACTTTCATCTAAAGTTAATTCAATCCTCTAATATTCTAGTAAAGCCCAAAATGCAGGTATTAATCAAATTAAAACCAAATTAATTAATTGTTCGGTTGGGGAAATAACAAAGACATCTCAAAACCCGTAGCAAGCTAAAAATTTTTTTCTGTCTTCAATTGTTAGTTACTAATAATTCTAATTTATAATAAAATTTTAGTAATCACGAATTTAATTTCCAAATGGTTTTTAACAGTGAGTATAATGTGTGTAGTAACACACAGTAACAAATGATGTGTTAAAATTGAAATAGTAGAACAAGTTTCGATTTTTATTTCATTTTTCAGGGCGGTAGTCACGTGTACGGCCTGTTACGATTATGCAAACCATGCCATAAAAACTCATAATGCCTTTTCATAAAGGCAAAGAATTAAATATGCACGCGGGCAAAGGGTAAGTGTTATGAAAGACGAAGCGCGCACTTCAAAAAAAATTTTTTCATTTTAAAATACAAATTAAGTTGAAATGGTCAAACAAAGAAAGCCTTGTGAGAATGCCTATCAATTCAAGGATGTCTATGTATGAAATTTCAGGTACGGTTATGACATAAAGCTTCCATAGTTCCAAGCAGCAACCAACTCACCTGTACAGGCGTACAGCCTATTCAGGTGCTGCACTGTCAACCTTCTGTCGAACCATATGATCCTCAACTCCCGCAAAACAGAGAAAGTAGCCAAACAATGAAACATGACTTCAACCGCCTTACTACTACATATGCTAAAAGATGGTTATCTTCTGGTCAATTTGTATAGCAATTTACATAATTGTCCTCTTAAATGAACTGTTATAAACTTTAAATCATTGTTAACTGAATCGTAATATTTTCTTTAATAAAATCTAACTTTTTATACAACCCCATGATGTATTGAATTTTAACCATCAAAATGGAATATTACTTATTAATACGTCAAAACATGTTTTAACAGGGAAACTATATTTTTATTCACAATTTTTAGATAGAGATTTTGAAGTCAGCGTGACGAGAGAATTAATCCATTTACGACACTTATTATTTATCCATCATATAAAGGCACATATAGACTTAATATATTTCATTCAATATTTAAATGTTTTTGTTTCAGTGGCTTATACCTAACAAAAAATAGCATTAGCCTTGCTCTATGATTTCATGACAAGACAAAGAAGATAAATACGTACAATGTAAACTTACATAAAAACTCAGCATGTGCATTATTTTAATGGACCACCAAGTAGAGAATGCTCACAGGGAAACATATTTTACAGATAAATATGTAATTGAAAATAATTCCTAGAAGACAAAATTTTTTCATCCTCCCCCGCTTGGAGAATAATCGCTCATATTTGTATTGGAACAAACAAATATTGATTTTAAAATGACACAGTTCAGTTGTGCGTCACGGAAACATCTGGGTCCTTTAACAGGTCAATCATTCAAGCATGCCTCTCGTATATCAATTAATGCAACTAAGCATTAGCATTACTGTAAAGTTGCATAATTTGTTTATTTATACAATCCTAAATTAAAAAAGTAGAAGTAAAATTGTAAATAAAATATTCAGTAATTATCACATTTTATAAGTATGATAATAATTTATTATCATTAAAAAATTATGTTCGTCATAATCAGATTTACTACAAAATATGACTTTGAAATTCGCGTAAAAATATTTTATAATGGCGTTGTAAAAATTTCAAGTCTTTGTAGAAATATTTGTTTCCATATTAATGTTTCGGTTTTGGCAAAAGTGCTTATTGAAATGTGACAACGAAAATTGGGACATATTGGACAATTGCAGAAATATTTAATTGTGAACGAATTATTACTACATAGGTTTTTATATTTATAGATTTTAAATTAAGAAATTTTTGATAAACTATTTGGTATTGATACATACTAGCCTATTATTTAAATGCAATCTTAGCTTCGTGTATAGTGTCCCGTAAACCATGAAACGTTAAAAAGAAGCTTTACAGAAACACTAATCAATAAAAGATTGGCAATTCAAAGATTTATTTACAAAATAAATCCAATTGTTAACAAAAGTGGGATATTTTATTTCTATTTTACTTACCTCTAATCCTTTCAAACGGACCAAATATTGTTGTAAAATAATGTCTTTAATCTAATCAGGTAACGGAGGACTGACTAAGAGATAATTAAAAATAATACGAGTTGACTACTTCTTTTGCCTCTCTGTGTATTATAGATTATCGATCGGTAAAGACCTAATGAGGACTAAACGGTAAAACAGCAACATTTGGAGGGAAGCCTTAACGCACCTCGTAAGAAAATCAATTTGGACCATATATCTGATTTGGTAATTTCAATCGGAGAGGTGAATTTGGATTTTTAATCAAAATTGTATCGATCAACGGAAACAATTACTAGCATCGTAAAAGACAAAATTCCACCTGCAGGCAAATGGAAAATAAGTTTTCTAGCGGCATGTCGTTTATTGTTCTACAACTGTATGTGAATTACTTACAAATAGCAGATTGTATTTCAATTTGAAAGTGTGATATTACGGGCGTTATAGAGAAAGTTATTCATTGGCAGTAGTCATCAACAATGTTAAAGAAACTAAAAATCTTTTCTCCCAATGCAGCTGACTGTTTATTTTCCTCATTTCGAGTGTTTTCCACTTGGGACTAAAACTACCCATAGTTGCGACTAGATTAATCTAGAATATCTTTAATAATGGAGACAATTTCTTTAGTAACATTCATTGTACACCACGACTGCTTCCGGATCTGTAGAACATTTTTTTCTCGATATAATACTGGATATCCCGGTACGAGAGTAAATATCGATTTTCCGCATCCAGAATAACTAATATTTTGAATTTGCGTTTTTATAAAGCTTTAACTTTAAGCAATAACCTCTATTCTTATGTGGGAAACGTAGAATGTTGCAGTTACAACGTAATGATAGGGCGAGGGACGGTGCCGAAAGCCCACCCCTTGCCCCATAAGTAATGAGGAACAATGAAGGATATGCCCTCCTGGAGCAGGCTGGTCCCGAAGTGAAAAGAGGGTGAGATGTTAAAAGAGTGACATACAGGAGAAAAGTGGGCTCGAGTTGTGGGCGGTCATCAGTCACAGTTAGCGACGGTGAAGGGCGGCCGGATGCGGAGCAGTGATGTGGTCGCCTACCAGGCAAAATTTCATCCCACCCACATGAACGATAGGCCAAAGCTATCAATTTCCTTTCAGTATTACAAAAGCCACATATCGCCGCGCATAACTCATCCAAAATAGACGGAGGCAAAAATTACCAATACGGACTGTACGTGATTCCCGTCCCGAATCCCTGGCTGGTCCATTGATTCTCAGAGTCTACATCACGATCGCGGATGTCATGGTAAAGGCAAGTTACTTGTTTCGAGATTATTTTCTGCCTTATCGACTCTTCCGGGGAGCGTGAGGGAGACCATTGCTCAATATTTCTTCTCCTTCCAGTTGATTGTCGAATTTCACGCGAGTTCACACATGAAACTACTATTCAGAAAAGTAGAATTATAATATAGTTTCATAATTTATTTACGGTCGTAATATTAGCCTTGACAGGCATTACTAAACAAATAGGAGAAAAGATGTACTCTAGCAATGAAGATTTATTACCTTATAAAGTTTCAAACTCCGAGCGGTATAAGGGACAGTTATGTCTGCAAGGCTTATTACAATAATCAATTTTCGGTTTTTTTCATTAATTTATCAGATTTTATTTCCTTTTTTTCCGGCCGGCTAGCTGCCTCGGCTATTGCCGGCACCCCACTTTTCTTCCATTTCACGTTTTAAGTTTTAACAATTTCGACACTTTTTCCCCGCCTTTTTACTCCTCCCCCACGTGGTGAAAGAGTTCTGAAACTAACTCATTCACTAACATTCAAACCTAGCCTAGCCTATGCGCGGGTTTCAGAGTACTCGATATTCCTCTGAAGACCCGCCCTCGTTCACGCTAATAAATACATCCATACAATTAAAATTACAATTTATCTAACATTATCCTAGGTGGTGGGTTTATGGGGTACTTCATATTCCACCATAGACCCACCCACGCATACACTACTACTGGCGTCCGCTGGGCTCACGGGAGTTTCCGGGTCATGTGGCATTTTCGCTGCTCGTTTGGCAGCTTGATCGGCATTTTCATTGCTTCCTATGCTGACATGGCCCGGTATCCAGGCAACAACTACCACTTTTCTTTGTATTTCCCTGATTTTCTCTTGTATTGCCTGGATTAGTGGGTCCATTGTGAAGGTATTACGGATGGATAAGACCGCACTGAGTGAGTCTGTGCATATGACATATTGGTCGCACCCAATGTGTTCAGTTTCACTCAGCGCGGATGATATGGCGGTCAACTCTGCAGTAAAGATGCTTGCAGCCTTTGGGAGGGGAATTGTTTTGGTGTGTTTTCCCCAGCATACTGCGCTGCCGACCCCCTCACTGATCCTCGAACCATCTGTATAAATGAATGTTCCTTCACTGTGTTCGTTTTTGGGAGTCAGGAATTTAGCTTTGAATACATATGGGGGGGGGTCTCTTCTTTCTTCAATTCCGCCATATCTACCCGTATAGGACTTGAGGAGAGCATCCAAGGTTCCTTCTTGGATTCTGTGATATCCTTAACTTTAGGTATTGTAGCTCTCCTGCAAGCCAGTATCTCCTTCATCCTGATGCCTAATGGCCTAGTACGGGTACATAACGTGGTGTACACCTCGTCGCAGGCCGGATCGTACAGCTCCTTATATAAAAAGAGCTCTTTTCTATCCCAGATATTGGCACAGTAGTTCAGTATTAACTTATCAGATGTTTAAAATAATAAAATAGCCTAATTATTAGATTAAGAGCTAGTGTCATTATATAATGATAGGCAGGCGTGAACCCATTCGAATGTTGAAATGGAACAATTTACAGAACTATAATTTTATTTTGACTTTATTTTTTATAATTTAACCGGATATACTACATACATAACTTTCAAATTCTTTTAGTTAATGCTGCACATTCCAAATTGGAATTGTGTATTACCATCACTGACGGTCGCTGTTTAATACAAAATTATAAGATTAGAGGTTGATCTCATTTAGCTAATGAATTTCTCATTGTCCCAAAGAGAAAGGAGTTATTTTTACACTCGTAAATTAAAACATACAGCAATTAAAAATATATATTTTTTATATATTTGAAAGAAATTATTCAAATTTCAAATTTACACAATTTCAAAAGTTTTAAGATTCCACAGAAACGAAGTGGGGCCAAAATAGAATCTACCTGAGGTTTTTTCTCTATGTATATTTGTGTAAGTTATCTCTACTTATGATCGACACCACTTTTATTCCATATAGAAGGTTACAAAATTAATATGATAAACTGAGGAGAAGTACACGGCGTCGGGGTAGAGGGTAAACTGCCTTCTGATGGTAAGAACAGAACACGACTACAACGCCTATGCGAATAAGTAGCAAGGTTGCAGATAATAAATGCAACTGCTGCAGATAGCTTCCTGTAACTCCCCCCCCACGTGTCGACTTAGTCCTGGAAGTTGTATACAAAAATACAGATTTATCGATATAAAGTATTACCAGTACAGTATGATTCTTACAAGGTTTGATTACATTTATTTCACTTATAGTTACGAGTACAACAGTTGGGTGGATAACACGATAATTGGCTTTGTGGATAAAATAAAAATAATTAAAATGGTTAACAGTTACGATTTACAAATGATTACCATTACGTGATTATTACAAGTTCTGGTCTAGATAAAATGGCTTCCTCACTCACTCATTAGCGTATACAACTGTCTTCCCACACACTAATTTCTTCCAATACACTAGTAATAAAACACTGAATAGCACCGACAATGCACACACCGATCTTATCCACATCCCTGATGACCAAAAGAACTGAGCCAGTGAACTTCCTGTGTCTCTCGGAAGACAAAGTTGACAGGAAAGGCTGCTCTCATACTAAACTGAAATTTATTTTCTTCACTTCTTCAGGGGTTAGGAACGTTAGGTTTCCTAACATTCGTGGTTGACCGTGGGTCTGCGACTGATGGCAAACTTCGACAACGGTACCAAATTTTGTCGTTTTGCGGTTTTAGGAGGAATATTCCCTTGACGATTTTGACCTTCTTCCCGTTTTCGGTTTCGACTTCAATTTGGTAGAGTTCGGTGGACACCCCTCAGTACTGGTTGATCTTAGAAACATACTCTATGTGGTTAGTTTGGACGTTCACCTTCACGTACTGGCATCGAATGGTGTTGCCATGAAGACGTAGATCACCATCAAACGAGGTTAAATTTTTTGAAAACTTAATTATTTATTCCGTAAAGCCTCTGAACGTCTCAAATGTCCCTTGTGGCCGTAACACTTTTTGAGTTAAAATATAATTTTTGTTGATTTGTTGTTAACTCCTCAATTAGCGATCTGGATACTGATAAAAAGGTCAATACTTCCTAACTTGCCAAACGTCTAAAAAGGGCGTTATGTTGAATTGCGGCCGAACGTTTAAAGATCTCCGGAAAAACGTCCTTATTTATCTCATTAGGTATAGCCCGCCCATAAAGTTATAAAGTTTATAATTGACCACGGTTGGTCCGGCCAAATTTTCCCCATTTCGTTTTCAATATATATCAGTAATTTTCTGATTGAGCTATGTGATTTTATGATAACTGTCTGTTTAACTTCGATTTTCTCATCCACTAAATCCTCCGAATAATTTTGCGGGACTTTTAACAGTGTCATTTCTTTACTCGCGATTTGAGTAAGCACGTTAGTTAAATTTCCTATATCCGCAGTTAAGTTATCAATCTTACTTTCAACTTTTTTGTTTGTATGTTTAATGTCTTTCGCATTTGGAGTTTTTTTTTAATTTTTGATTTCACTCGATTCAACGCGTCCAGGGGCTTGTTTTTCCATACGCAAATCACATTTCCACTTATCCCGTGTGTCTTTATTTTTTTACCCAAGTTTCTCGGGACTCTACACGCGATCTTTCAAAATGAAAACTCCGAGTGCACTTAATACATTTAGATTATGATTCTTCTTGTAACAAAATCCACATACTGTTGTCATTTTATAAATGAACGAAAACTCGTGAAAAAAAAGAGAAGAAAACTAAAGATTATAACTTCTTATACTAAACGTAAGGAAAAATAAAACTCGCTTCTCATAAAAAAAACAATAATGTGGCTGTGGAAAAAAAAATTGTTCTGCTACCATTTTTGACAAGGGTTCCAAGGTTAAAAAAATTAATTCCTTTTTTTAACGTTTATTAAACAAAATTTACCAATGATTAAAATTACTATTTTATATTTGAAATGAGGGTCCAAATTAATTAAATCCTTTATAAGAAGGTAATGTATAAGGCCAAAAGAAAAATATAGAGAGTTAATAAACTAATTGATCTTACTCTACACTTAATCAATTAAAAGGCACTTTCCTGTACGGATGTCCAACTGTATCGTATTTTTCCCTAGAACAGTCCATAGGATTGGCCTCGGTGGTAAGAAAGAATGTCACTGGATTATTGAGTCAATCAGTTAATCATGACCCTGACAAGTTTCGCAAGAACTGGACTAAAATCTAGTTTTCGGATGAGCGAAGGTTATGTTGGAGGTCTTCACACGCTCGAAAGAGGGTTTGGAGATGTACATGAGAGTGATTATCCTTATAACATTTAGCGCAGGAGAAGTTACGGAGATGGTGGTGTGTGGGCAAGCATTTCTATAGACAGACTTATCTTTATCGAGGGTTCCCTCTCAGCTGATATATTCATTGAAGATGCGTTATCAGATGAAGTTATTCCTAATATGTCATAAATGGGCGACAGTTTTATTTTTATACATGACGACAATGTAAGGTCCTACACAGGTAGGATTGTTGGTGACTTCTCAGAACGTGCTTCAATTCAATGTTTAGAATGTTTGAGAGGAGTTGTCAATAAGAAAAAACCCGACCAGGGTTGCTGGAAGTGGGGAGTGAGGAGTATGAAAATATTCCATAGCATTACATTATAAATCTCTCAAAATCAATGGCACCTAGAATTCAAGCAGTGATCATCGCAAGAAGAGAAAACATCCTCAATTTTAGTTGAATATTTTCTTCATTTATTTCCATAGCAATATTTGTGATAAATTTGTTTTACTTAGCATAACATAATTTAATTTTTTATTTACCTTATATTTTTTTAAATATCCATTAAACAACAAAAAATAAAACTATAATGATGTGTTTAAAACAGTGTGAAACTGGGTGGCCACTATTTTTGTCTCTCAGTGAATATATATTACGTTGTGTAAATCATTTTTGTGGTTTAATATGTATCACATGTTTCTAATTGCAGGATAGAAAACATACATAATTTTTATTTTCTTAAAACGATTCGACCATTTTCTTGATAGTTTGACAAATAAAAGCCTAAAAATCGACAAAAATAGAAAATAAAACTTAAGGGGGGCGACAGACCTAACAATGTTCTTTGAAGAAAAATGGTAAGGATTTTGTCGACCGATGCCTGCCTGGCATAGTAGACCGCCAAAAACGGTCGAGCAAGTGCGCTGAAGGAAAATCCTCTTAGACAAGTTTCTCTTAGTTGCTGTCAAGTTGGGCGGTCGGGTTTTCTTTGACTCTTAGGAAAAATCTCGGCAACGCCTACTTCCCCGGATATAGATCTGAGTTTTCTTTAAGTATGTCCCTCGTGAAAGGTTACAAGCGGGGTGGTAGGGCAGACTCACTCCCTTGGGAACCCATTTCCTCGAATCAAAACTTTCCCCAGGATTGATGAATAGAGGACTAGTGGGGGTGGACAGCTCTAAAAGCACCACAACTGACATCCACTGGTCCAGGTTATAAACGGGATAAGGAGAATTCCAAAATGACTTGGGCTTCAAGTATGCCCACAAATCAAAATGTAAAGAGGAAAAGAAGTAGATAAAAAGTTTGGAACATAAAAAAATGCTTTTATTATAAAAATAAAATAAAAAAATCAATCTGAACGGAAATGAAAAGAATGAAACCACAGGAAAATTTAACTTATTTGCTTCTCTTAGCATAAATAAAATATACAAAGCTCTTTTAAAAACTATTATGATAATTTTATTAAACAAAAGTTATCTATTTTTTTTAAAGGAGCGGGCGCACTCCCAGAAGATGGAAAGGAAAATGATTTTCTTCATAGGAAAATAAAGGAATAGACTCACAGGACGTAGCCAGTCCTTTCATGGAGCTCCAAATTCGGAGTCCGTCCGTTTGTTTTTATTTTCTTGCAACGCCCTATCAATAGGAAACCAGATGGATCATGGGAGCGATTGGAATGCGCCTCTAACATTTGTTTATTAATTATTGGGTTGTCCGGAAAATAATGCAGGATTTTAAGTTTTCGTTAAAAAAAAATCTATATAAAATATTCTGTTTACGTTTACAGGATTACTCATTTGTATGAATGTCAACACTTATTAATCCTCTTCCAAATGATATTGTTTGTTTACCTCTGTAGCATTCCGCTACTTGGAAATAATTCAGTCATCCTTATAATGTCAAAGCGAGAATTTCGTACGATTTTCTTTTACGAGTTTAAACTCGGCCGAAGCGGAGCCCAAACGGCTAGAAACATTAACCAAGTCTGGGGCGAGGGTTGTGTTAATGAGTGCACTGTGCAAAGGTGGTTTAAAAAATTTCGGGAGGGAGATTTCAGCCTTGAAGATGAAGAAGGTCGTGGAAGGCCTTCCTCTCTTAATGATGATGTTCTGCGATCAGTGGTGGAAGAAAACCCCAAAACAACTGTTCGAGAACTTGCAGAGCAACTCACAGTCAGTAAAACGACCGTCGCTGACCACCTCAAGGCGATTGGAAAAGTGAAAAAACTCGAAAATTGGGTTCCACACTCATTAAACGATCGCCAAAAAAATCAGCGCTTTGAGGTTTGTGCATCACTTCTTTGTCGAAACAAAAATGACCCATTTCTGGCCAGAATTGTTACATGTGACGAAAAGTGGATTCTCTACGATAACACAGTGGCTCGACAAAGGAGAAGCTCCAATACATTTTCCAAAGCCCCCAACTCATCAAAAAAAGGTAATGGTTACGGTATGGTGGGCTTCATTTGGTTTAATACACTACAGCTTCTTAAATCCTGGCGAAACCATCAATGTTGAATCATACTGTAACCAAATTAATACCATGCATCAGAAATTGGCAGTAATGAAGCCCTCTTTGGTCAATCGGAAAGGGCCCATTTTGTTGCATGACAACGCTCGACCACATGTGTCACGTGTAACGTCACAAAAATTATTGGAGCTTGGCTATGAAACTTTGCCTCACCCACCCTACTCTCCGGACCTCTCGCCTACTGACTACCATTTTTTTAGACACCTGGACCACTACTTACAACACATAATATTCAAAAATCAAACGGAACTGGAAAATGCATTTATTGACTTTATCAATTCTAAAAATTCTGAATTCTACTCAGACGGAATTAATAAGTTACCAACACGTTGGGAGAAATGTATTGAGAGTATGGGAAATTATTTTGATTAAAGAACATTGCTTTAAAGTAACTAGTTTCTTTTTTTTTGTTTAATACCAAAATCCTGCATTATTTTCCGGACAACCCAATAAATTAGTGAAATGGGATTTTATTCTATATAAAATTTGGTCTTTACAAGGTTGTCGAAATATTATACAAGGCTCTAATACGAAATATGTTTGCATGAATAATGGCGGATGAAACGATTTTTATAAATTCAAGATTGACTACGTTTTATGATTGCCGTATTTTATTAGGGAATGCATAATGTAAAAATGACGGAACTTGTTCATGTATAAAATGTAGTATGTATACATAGATGCTATCGTTCCAGTCTCAATTAAACCAATTAACTTCCTTGAAAGCATACATATAAATTAAAATGGTTTTAAATAAATAAATGGAGTTGCATAACTTCACCCGACTGTCACGTTATTTCTTTTACGCTATTATTACATTTTGACCTTATACAATTAAACCAAAACAAAAATTATGGAACCAGCTGATGAGTATGCTATCATATATCTGTATGCTGAATTTATTTATTTTTCATCTAACCCACTATCTATTTATATCCTTTTCTCTATATCTGACTCACTTCCAATGTTTCTAGCTCATATTCCTCATTATGAGTCTATTTTTCTCTTTTTCTAAAAAGCACCATGACTACCCGGGATTTCTGTCTGTCTGTCCGTCCGTCTGTCTGTCTCTGTCTCTCTCCCTCTCTCTCTACCTGGAAAACATGGCTCTTTACTTTTGTTTTATTGGAAAACTCATCATCCATCGACAAAGCTTGTTGAAGCGGTTTAGAATACATTTAGTATTAGTAAGGTAAAAAATACTACCGAGAAGGTCCAACACGATTAACAACCGGCCGGTTGTTATTGCCTATTCTTTAGTCATGTTGAATCGACAATTCTCAAAGCGGCCAGGGCCGTGTAAGATTTAACCGACCTTTTGTAATCGACACGAGAAAAAAAATCCTGCCGACCAATAAGCCAGCCGTACGCACCTTGGCTAATGACCATCAAAACGCCAATAATGCACATTCCTGGGGAGTAAGTGGGAAACACCTCACAGACGAGAAAGGACGGTGAATAATTAAAAGCTTATCCAACCTCGGGGAGGGGGGGTTTATCGTGGGACAGGTTGCTGTACATAATGAGCCGGGATTTATTTCACAATAAACGGATGTAGTCTAGTAAAACAGGCGTTTCATGGCTGCTGTTCATTAGCCGGCCGAGGTTCGCTTCAACATTTCAATTGATCGTCCGTACGGACTCGCGTGTTTTTACATGGCGCAACAACCGATATTAGTTCGTAAAACTTGCCATTTATTTATTAAAAACATTGTATTTAGAATAAAAAACAAAACAAAAAATGGTAAAAAGAAAGAAAAAAAGGTTTATACGTGATGATAAAACAATTTTAAATACTGTCTAAGAATCTGTAAGGTACAAAACAAATTGATTATTGATTTTCACATACACAGAGGCATGATTATAAAATATTACATGTTTATGTATGCGTTATAGAGCACTAAGGAAGGTGCGAAAACATCGAAAGCTTGGCGTATTTTCAACACAAGAACAATCATTGGGCCACATCCCCGATTCTACCAAGTATATTTTTATTAAAAAGAGTACGACTTATTTAAATCCTCCATTTGGAATTTGTTTGAATATTTTTGTGGACTAAATTTATGATACACGTTAAATAAACTGCAATTATACAAAGTAATGCTCAAATATCGACACTCATAATTCCATTCAATTATCTTCTTATAACCAGTTATTATAAACTATTTTATATTAAAGAACCTTTCTACGAGTCCTACCCTTTCATTTCTAATTGTAAACCACGTGGAAACCTAATAATATAGAACTGTTGATTGATTGATTGGAAGTTTTCAGGGTGTGTATACTGCGCCCGTCAAGAGCTATTGTATCCCCCGTTCTTTGCCTAAAGCACATCGGTGAGTCCTAGTTCGTCAAGGAACTTGATTATTAGGCCCGGTTTTATTGGTTGAAGCTCTTCTATGGTCACATTGTACATCCCAAAGCACTTCCTCCTGCGGGCTAATGTTGCTCCGCAGTTCGTTAATAGATGTGTTGGTGTTTCTTCCGCCTCTTTGCAGAATCTGCATGTGCCATCTTGGTTTACTCCGATTTTCTTTAAATGTCCATTTAGTCCGCAGTGTCCTGTTAGGAATCCTGTTAGGATTCGCAGTCTGTTCCTGCTTCCTATAGAACTGTTATTCGTCGTGTTTTCGAAAACAAATTACATCAAGGAAATAGCTGAGCTCTTTTTCGATTCGGGGATCTATGCTTATCGGCTAAATTACCTGGTCTATAAAACAAGCATGGACCCCCCCCCCAGATAACATAGGGAATGCAAACAACGAAAGTTAGTTAGGGGCGATAGACTTTCTTTACCCCAAGCAGCGTAGCAGCCGATATGTGTAATTTTCCAGGCTATTCTTTTTTCTCTTCTTTTGCCATCACTCAAGTAAATTCAAAACTAGTCCCTGAGAAAAACCAATCGAACATCTCAAAGGCGCCACCAACATGCCAAAACCCCACTTTGCCCATGAACATCTCATCAACAGAGCAGAAAACACTGGCCTCATTCGTAGAAACTGTCAGCGTATTACAAATGCTTAAAGATTTGATCAATTCTTTCAATCTTTTAAAATACTTGTCAACCGCTAAAGCACGTTTAATCAGCTTAAACTTAGCTCCAGACAATGGTTTTTGAATGCTTCTAGTGGAGGAAACAGTGTTTTCTCCATTCCAGTAATGCACCTTGTTTGACCTTGTTTGCATGGAATGCAAAATCAGAAGAAAAAAAATGAAATATATGAACTTAATTATACATTATTAAATTTGCATGTGAATATTTGTACTTTACTTAAGCCTACGCGCATATCAACTATTAGACCTTATAGGGATTTCTAATGGTATGGGAATAACTGAATAACGGGAATAATGGTATTTTAGTTTACTGAACAATTAAAACAATTAAGATCCTAGAATTTGAAAATGTTGCTGCTGAAAGCAAAATTTACTTATTATTAATTGTTCAGAAATTTGCTTTCCATTGGTTAACTGCTACGCAATGTACAATAGTTTAATATGCCTTTTATTAGCTTACCCATATTTGGTATAGAAGCGTACAACCTTTACGACCAAAGTTTATTAATTGCTTGATTTTTAAACTTTCGCTGTCAAAAATATTTTTAGTGTTGAAAAAATAACCATATACAAGTTTTTATTTAATATATATTTTATTCGGTACCATTTTTATGATAACGAAAAAATATATAATTTTGTTTTTAATCTAATGATGTACCTTTATTTTTTTTTATGAAAGCAGTTAGATAAACAGAATAACTGTACCTAAAATGACAACCTAGCTTTGACCTTTTTTTGTGAGAGAAACGTGGCAGATTAAATGATAAGAGAATTGACAAATTGAAGAAGAAAAAATAAAAACAAAAAGAGAGAATATGTAAAATCGAACGTTTTGGAATCAAATATTAACTACAATCATAATCATATAGTCGATGAATTTTATACGTCATCCTAAGATATTTTTATATAACTTACTTAGTGCAATTTTATTGTATCATTGCAAGAGCCTGGTGTAAGCACGGCACACTAACAGCCTTCGTTTAAAATGAGCAAAGGTTCTCGCTTCATCTTATTGTCAACTGTTTTTAGTTTCATCTCTTTTCCTTTGGGACACAAAGCCGTAGCCCGCAATCTTCTTTTTCCAGAGAGAAAGCGCTACCAGAGGCCAGGATTGTTTCTCCCGGCTGCGTTTTATTTAGTCGTTTGCCCGATGGAAGACGCATTTTCACGAAACTAACCGCTTTCTCGTTCTGTTTGATTCCGATTTGAGCAAGCAGGATAGCGTATTATTTTATTTTATTTAAAATTCTAAAATCAACGCAGCAATATTGTGAAATATTTTGATTTGTGAGTATGAATTTGATCTTAGGATTACACATTTTCTGTCTTCTAGAAAAAAGTAATACATTGTACATTTCTTGGTATTCCTAATTTAATTGGTTTTCTCCATAAAATGAGAAAGATTGATATCAAATTATTCTACCTTACAATGAACACGAGATGAAATGAAAATAAACGCTGCCCCCTCGATGCCTCTGCAATACGTTTCTTACTTACTTCCCTAAGAAGTTCATTTGGGAAATTTCCGAATTAATGAGATTGTTGGCTTCCTTCCGTTATGAGTTCGAAGCAAGCCAAATAAATATGTAACGTGCGAGGTTTTGTCGATCAAAAAACGAAAACAACTGTTGAATGGAGGCGTGAGCAAACAACAGACATTCATCCTTCAATAATCCGTTGATGATAATAGAGAGAAAACAATCTCGTTTAATAATGTACCAAGCGACGAAATTGGAGGGGGAGTCAACCCTTGCTCGTCTCCATCAAATATTCATATGATTTCTCTTCTTTAAAAACGGCGAACAACTGAACGTTTTTCCCTCTGCTTCCTACTAATGCTCTAAAAGCAAATACCACTCCTAACGTTATATTTCACACCCTATATAAGTCTAAGTAACAAACACATTTAATTTAATTTTTTTTTAAAACCTATGATATTGATCGATTAATGAATGTATTGAATATATTACCACAATATGTTCAAAATTTGGCGTTAGTAATGCAACTAGCAGTGTGGATTGTTAACAATTATTTGTACTGAAGTATTGAATGTTCGAAGATTATCCAATTATTGAGGATGGATTCTTTTTTCTATACGTTTAAATCTATTCTATATATTTAAACCTGACAACCCGTGTTTAAAATACAATTGACCTGTGGAACAATTCGCTGGAAAACATCTAATACAAAAATAAATAAATATATCATTGTTTGAACGCATTTAGTGGTTGGTGACAAATTTGCCCTTAATGTGTTTGAAGAAAAAGAACAATTTTGTTTAACCGCTTCGCTGAGTCACCCTGAAAGAAGCTTAGTCACCCAGTCGTCTGACTCTTTTCACGATATCCATCAAAGGTTTCACCGGGAACACACAAAGCTGCGTCAAAAGCTAAAACTTCATGATACGCTATACGCAATATAACATATTAACTACACAGGTCTCTCTAGGAAAGAATGCTTTTAGGTTTTTGCGCGAATTTGTACCTCCGTCTAGAGATGTAACAAATAATTGATGTACATTACTTAGTTTAACAAAATTACCAGTGAAAAATATCATAAATGTACGTGCATTCACATAATGTCAAAAATTAAAATTCTATGGAGGCTGGAAAAGATATGTCACTAAATAACGACGTAAACTACGTGTACTCATGTACTTCCCTTGGCCACTGTCGTTTTAGTCGCCGGGTTGACTGGGGGGGGGGGATTTTGTAGGGTGGGGCAAGTGGGTTAGCTATGGAGTTATGGAATTTTGTGTTAAGGGAATCGATACGGACAAAACTAATTTGGAGGACGGTGAGTTTGGTAAGGTTAAACACGTAATAAGGAATATTGTTGAGTTTAAGTATAAATTTGACTGCAATTACTCAATTATTTTGGAATTGGAGTGTTTGAGTGCGTCCCACAGTTTTGTAATAACTGTATCTTTATTAAGTTCCTGTCTTACTGTGGAGGTTCCATTGAGAAACAGGTCTGGATATTTGACTATGTCAGCAGTCGGTATAAGTATGTTGTTAACGTAGCTAGTTGGAAAGTAGCATTTTTATTCGCCATCTTTTAGTTCAGATGATCTTGGATGTTGAAAGCTAGTGATTTTGGGTTTTCATGTGGAGCTTGTCGTCTGCGAATGAAGCGAGAAAAGCTTTTCTTTGTAGAAAACATCCCCATTGCCAGTAGAAAAATTATGAGATTCTTTATTATTGGTTTCGTTCAAATTGTGAATACCGTAGAGAAGCGCCCAAGAAAGTGAATAAATAGGAATATTTAATAACTAATAATCAGAAACATATTTGGGAAGGAGGGCCACGCGAGCAAGAGGTATTTACAAAAAGATTGAAGTTTTGGGAGATTATATATTATTAAAACCAATTTAAAGTCTCAAACAGGCCTTTACTATAATTACTGTAGTTATAGATAAAAAATTAGACATATTGAAACAATTGGGCATCAAATTCTGTGAAATTCACCCACAAGGTAAGTCATAGACAAAATAGACCAACATAACTTATTTGAAAGGTATATAATTAGGAATATAATGGGTTACATTGGTAAAAGGCTAGTGATCTAATAATGAAAATCTACTCTGGCGAGACCCGCACGACATCTTGGTTTTGATAGTTTAGCATTCATGGCGCCTTCCTTTGTACGTGTTTTTATTTGATATTAGGGAGTTTTCATAGCGTAAGGGTAAACAGTAACGCAAAATAGATTTTATTAGTGCGCATGCGCATAATGCGCATATAATATATATATATCTATTATTAAAATCTTCTGCTGAGTCGAGA
>CM077103.1:35786334-35802124 GCA_039619505.1 Cimex hemipterus | reverse complement strand
AGAGAGAGAGAGAGAGAGAGAGAGAGAGAGAGAGAGAGAGAGAGAGAAAGAGAGAGAGCGCCTGAGGTCTACTCTACCGCAACCCCTCGACGTCTTCTAATGAAAGATTCCTTCCCTTCCAACTAACCATACCCACCCTCTCGCCACCGCAATTGCTCAAACAGCCGAGATTCTATTGTCGAGTAGAGCTGTTCGACTATGTTCGGTGCGGGCCGACACCAGTTACCTCCAAAAATTATTACGGAAGGAATTCGACCGTTAAAACTATGCCGCATTGTATATACCATCAACTACGAATGTTTCTATGGCGTATATTTTATTATAATGGTACGCTGAACTACTAACTGGTACTTAAACTAACGCAAACAAATAAACATAAACACTTAGAAATGTTATGTGATTATGACTGTAAAAGTTGAACAAATTGGATTGTAACAATAAATGATCGTTTCCGTTACGAACTTTGCTTCACAGTCAACGATGTAAAACGTCTCAATTCTGTTGCTGAAAACATAAAGCTCTTCAACTGGCCCGGAACTGTCCTATCATTTGCACTATATAGACGACCTAATACATGATTGGTTCGATAAAACGTTTGAACCGAATTATGTATTTAACTTCGTTGTACAACTTCATCTGCGGTCTCATTAAGGTCGACATATATAAAGCAAAAATTTCAAACTATAGGCCTCATTTACTACAAGTTCAGCAAAAGCAGCACAATTTTAATGGTGTGGAATCCTCCGTAAGATTAATTCAGTGTTTCGAGGCGTTTCCATATCATGCAATGTAAGATTAATAAGTTTTAAAAGATAAATACATAACCAAAATTCGAACTAGCCAATTACTCACTAACTACTAAACAACAATACATGGCCTCTAAAATCTTCAAAACAAGAAATCATACAAATACTTAGTATAGGGTCGTGCATAAATATTTTTTTAAAGTTCGTTGCTCATCATAGTCCTTTATTTATTCTACCAGAAGAATTATGAGCTATTCAAAACTATCTAAATCACGATTAGTTAATTGTAAGAGAAGCGAAAAGATTTTTTAAACATAACAAACACACACAATAGACACAATGACCGCAAAACAAAATAGTAGCATACATTTATTGTGTTCTTATGGTTTGTCCCACAATGTAAATATTTGTATTACGATTTAAATAAAAGAACTCAAAATATATGAATAAAATAAAATTCCCCAAGGAAATGAGAAAAGTCAGTAATAACCTATGGAATGTTAGTGAAAATTTCATCTATAGACATTTGGTGCAAACATGTGCACACGTTACAAAACGCTCAGGCTGCATATTTGGTGATAATGACTGATTCTTAATTAGTGTGTCGCCATTGAATGTTCGAATCGTTCGTGTCGATTATAGGTGGTCATATTCTCAATTGTAGTTAGAGCTCAAAACGTTTATTTCATCAGATAACTATGCATTCACGTTTCATATGTTAAATAATGCTAAATGAATTTTTTTGTTTCGATGGTTTGCAACAGCAGAGGTCATATCAACCCTCAGGGTGCCGGTGTTTTTGAAAGAAGCCCCGCATTCGAACCTTTACCTTACAGTGATGACCGCAGTATCAACGCCTAAACCGTTACGGCCACCGATGTCCCTCAAAAAAACTTAATAAGGAATAGTATCTGATCTATTACTAAGTAAAAATATGGTGAAGGAATAATTCCAGTACTGTAACAACAAATGGAAGCAAAAATAATTATTTAAAAAAATGACGAAATAGGAAAGTTATATCGAGTTAAGTAACTCCTGGAGAAGAAAAAAGTAAAATATCGAATGAAAATAGAATGAGAGTATGTGAAAGAGAAAGAACTATTAATCGTACATTATAGGGATGGTTAGGGGTTGTTATAGGGTTACTTAGGCTACACAATTATAGACCAGAGAGTAGGCTTATTTGCCATCTCATTTTATCCATTAAAAACGTAAACAATAAAAAGTTAAACGAACTGATAAATACAATAATCAACCGTATTACGCGCGAATAAACCAGGAACCCTACTTTACAATGTAGCCAAAAAGAGTCCCACAATGCTACTATTGCAGTTAAAGAATCATACAGAAAAAAAGACTAGGGACAACAAACGGCATTGCTACCAACTTGGTAACACCGAATTGTGTTGTCTTTAGCGCCTTTTCTACATACACAATGAATTGGTAATTTTCTAAAGTTCTATGAAGCGACAACCAACTATAATAATTTCGTTATCTTCACTTATAATCAATAAAGCAAATTATTATTCAAATATCGTGAGATGCGGTCTGGTGTGATGTAGGTATCAGAAAAACATTTTCTTTATCGTGCCAACGTTTCGATCTTTTATTGAGATCATCTTCAGGGCCTGGGATTTTCTACACGAGAAGAATAAAGCAAATCCTTTTTCATTGTTTTCAATCATACGCATTTAATTATTGTCTAAATTGTAGCTTTGTTTAACCTTATAATTTACTAGATTTTCGGCTACAACTAAAACCTGCGAGGCAACGTGGGTCGGTGGTTTTACAACCGTTGAGCCGTGCAATTGGCGACCCATCAAAAACATCGATATCTTGTAACGTCAATAAACGACAAAAAACATGACGACCCAGTCCTTCATTCTCAAACCGCAGGAATACCTTGAAACCTTGTTCACCACAGGAAAACTTCTATTATTCGCCAAACAGTGTTGAATCATAACAATTATAATCACGCAGCTAGGTCCAGAATTAAAGGAAATTACTTTAATTAGTTCAAGGAATTACGAATGTTCCGCCAAATTTGAGATTTCTGGTTTGTTTGCTCTACCAAACTAGAATTAGTCCACGAGATTTGATTAGCAACTACCACGATATCAATGGATAGCGTTTAAATAAAATCCGAACTCCTTACTGACACGTTCGACAGGTTTAAGAAAACAATATACATCATTAAACCATATTTGACTCTACTACAGAAATTTTATATATAAATATATCTTCTTACTTACAATTTGAGAAGAGCTTTCCTGTTCGCGGATATGATTAATCTGAATCTGTCTTTACAAGTGTAATGGAATAGTGAACAGAGTCTTTTGCTTACAATACATTCTTTGAATTAGTTCAGGGGCGATATGATTTGTCACTGAATTAATGGTCTTGTGCAGGCCTAACTCCTTCATGCCCAAATAAATCTTCCAAGCGTGACTGATTGATAGGGATTGCTATGGCCAAGGGTTGTCTCCGCGATACCATGTGAAGATTCCATTAAGCTGAGGCTATGACGAATTAACAGTAGATGTTGGGCCGAAACATGGTTGAGATTCAGCTCCTCTAATCCCAATATATTAATATTAATTGAGAATTTTGGCTGTTGATTTTTGTTCAATTCGACACAGCGTTATTAATAATTTTTGGATTCCCTGAAGTTTTGGAAGAGTGGTACAAGTCTCTGTTTCTATAAACCATGTTAGTCCCGTTTATGTTCAGTAAAAATAATCCTTCTGGACGTTTAACTGTAGTCCAATCCAGGTGGCGTTCTTCATTAGGAAATACAGCCAAATAGTGCTTGAGCTCAGGTAACCAAGTCAGGTGATTAAAGGGTACGACGAGTTCTGTGAATGTACAGTTCGACGGATCACCAGAAAGAAGTATAGCCTTGTCACACAGGTTGTCCTTATGGCTGATTTGTTCGTATGAGCATAGGTATTTCAATTTAGTTTGTTTATAATTATTATTTAAACACATCAATATTATGAATATGCATTTTGGGTTGATGAAAATAGGCAGCATTAGGTATAATAGTAATAAATTTAGATTTAAATTGCCTAGGTACTGATAGTCATTTGTAAAGATTATAGTCATTGTTGTGACCAAAAGCAGGCGGAATAAAAATATTATTTGCTCAAGATGAACTTCGCATTTAACTTTTATTACATCTTCAAATTCGAATATATTTTCTAATTTTGGTGCAAACGGTAGTTTATTATTATGAAATTTTGAGATTTCCTGAATTTCACTTTATAATTCTTGAGAAGATATGATGCTGGGGTGAAGTTTTTGTAGCTTGCAAAATATTATGGAGTTTTCTAAATCTTGTACAACGTTCAGCAACATTTGATACATAAGTTGTAATTGAATAACAAAATCTCATAGTTTTTCTAGCTCCACACAATCACATAACTTATCGTTTAATGCAAAATTGTAGTTTTTAATTCGATAGTTTTCATTGATTTTTGTCAATGTTTAATTAAATTCCTCTATGATTTTTACATTAAGTGAGTAGTGCGCGATTCCAATTGATTCTTAATGTTTTATTGGTGTTTTCATAAATGTTCTAATTTTTTACCGTCGAAAGCATCAAGATTACTAGTTAACATCTTTAAAATAGAACCTACACCATTAAATAAACCACTTTTTATTTTAGCGTTATTCTTATTTTCTACAAAAACTATTTCTAACTTTTCTGCAATTACATTTTTTGTATGATTAATTAATTTTAAAGTATTTACAATATGTCTTGATTTACTACTATTATCAGTTACATAATTTACATTTTTACTATTTAACAAAATATTATTAGAGTACACAATCCTGATTACATGGTTATAAAATTCTTCCAAATAATCTAATTGATTAAGAAATTTCCTTAATCTAAAATAATGAATACATGTATGTTCAGAAATTTCCAACTTTGCCAATCTAAGGTTTACAAAAAAGATAAGATACGATAATTTAATCACCTTTTCCATATTTAATATTTGTTGGTGGGAGGGGCTTTACTGCGAATATTAGCGGTCCTCCCAATCCGTTTCCAGGAATTTGAACATAAGGGTTCTTTACTTGAAGGTAAATTAAGAGAAATAATTTAGAGAAAACTAAAAATTATATTTGTACATTAATTTGTGGTACAGTTACAGTTATAACTAAATTCTTAATTATATAAAGGTTGGCAAAGGGCATTAAACTTAACATTTAAATTATACTCAATATTCTTAAATTCTAAATAAAAGTTTTTTTTTTGTTTTGTTTGTTTACTCAGCTGGTGGGTTGCGGTATATATCAAATCTTCGTGTTTTCAGCTGGTTCAATTCAAGGTTGCGGTAGGTGTGAGGTCTATAATGATTCAGATGGTCGGGGTTACGGTGATGCCTTCTCCGAGGTTATCAGATTTTCACAACCGGTGGTCACTTCGCGACAATAGTTTTAGAGGTTAGGGGAACGAAACCAAAATGGGTAGGTGCACACAGTTCAAAATCTCTTTTAACACTATCAATGCCTCCAAGGGAAGAAAACAGGCCCACTAGATCTTGTTTGTTTTGAGGGCCAACGGTATTTTAATGCCATTTGTATTAATTAAAAGATGGTTTTAACATATGTTTAAATATAACTTATTTGAACAAAACTAAACAAAATAATAATTAAATTCAAACACAACTAATATTAAATAAGTACATTTTTTTTTAAACCCATTTATTCCGGCGCAAACTGTTTTTTTTATTTGTACAGTTTTTCGCCTCTAGGCCCCAGGACGTAACTAGTCATCTACATCCAACCCGTGAGCCTCTGTTGAAGGCTTCTCTTAACTAGAACGCATATTTTTTTAAATTAATTTATTTTTTATTTTTTTCGAGGATTCAGAACAGCAGATGTCATATAAACCCTCAGGGTGCCAGTGTTTTTGGAAACGCTAGAACGCATATCAAAATACAAAATAGGAATGTATTTTATTTTAAAATAAAGTTTGTTAGAATTAAAATCTAACTGTATGTTTAATTTCTTGATGTTGAAATAAATGAAATGAAACTTATTATGAAAATCAAACGAAATTTTTTTTATTTAATTTTTGTTATTTAAGATGGATAGTTCGGTACTATAGCATTCCTTTGAAGTTCCATGTGCAGTGGTCACTTCCAAAGGATCCTTTTTTATATTATTTTTACAGAATTCAAAACCGATAAATGTGTTTATAAACGAACGCGTGTTTTCGTGTCAATCAATATCTAGTTTTCGTCATTATTTGAAATTTGTTCCTACTTAAATAGTGATTTATTTATAATAACTTATTCACCTGCCATCAGCAAAACAATCTCTGTACCTACCCGTCGATTAATCGGTGGTAAATAAACATTGTTAATAGGTATTCCAAGGTCGTGTTTCAAACTTTATAAAATTAACGTTTTCTCTGAATAATGGAAGGACGGCTTATTCGATTGGACAAAAAAATGTTCAGTTGTCTCCCTCGGACCAAGAACGGATATTTAATTTTCAACTTAACTTAGAGGTTTGGTAAGTGATGCACGCCCCACTCTAGACGATATGCACGCCACGAATCCTTCCATGTTCTGTCATACCGAGTGACGCAAATATAAATTTCCAAACGCCACAAATTTTAAGGAAACAAAACATGCATGCAGAATTAACAAATTCTTTATAAAGCTTTTATGGTGTTATAAATCTTTCTTCTTAATTACGGCATGAATTGCTGTACTGCTAAATTATGATATTTGTCTTGTCATACTGTAGGTAATATTTATATACAGCACAATACAAAAGTCTATTTAAATTGAACATTACACAATATTGGAATTTAATATAATGGAGATGAGTGATTTTGTATAAATCATTCGCGATTGATTATATCGAGGATTTAAATATAGTTTATATGTTTACAAATCAAATCATTTAAATGTGACATCACTTATGTCATTCCGATTTGCCAGGTATAATGTTTCTTTATTTCAAATCAAACTCTAAAGGTCTTTGCCCGCTAGACCCTATCATACTAGGACCGAACAGTACAGAGACATGCAAATACATATTTTTTACAACATTTAGTATTAGAAAATGCCCAATACACCGTTCGTCTCAGGCCAACACCGTGCCGTGCCGTGCATGTTCAGTCAAAAATCGGTTGCCGAGCATATTTTGTAGGCGTCGGTCCGTTGTGCGCATCCGGCCTACTGTGTTGCTGTCCCGTTCCACCCAAGTTCTTTGCATTTGATGAAGAGATCTGTGTTTGTGCTCTATTGTATAGTGAGTGTTTGTGTCTTAATAAAAATGGAGGATGAACAACTAACAGAATAAGTTCGTAATTACATTTTTTATACAATTTGCAACATCTAGTGTTTTATTTTCCTCTTCTTATCCAAAATATTGGCAATGATAGATAATTCTCGTATAGGTAATTTTCTAATAGCCATTCTTTATTTAAGGAATTCACTCCACACAAAAAAACCAAAGTTTGCAAACGACCGATCAGGGGCGCCCAGAGCGTGAGGTTCCTCGGTCTCCACTTTGACGAGAAGTTACGCTGGCAGATTCACATCGACGCCATCGCGGGGAAATGTCAAAAAATAATCCAGCTCCTGCGCTTTTTGGGGAACTTTCGTCGGGGGGCTGAAAAGTAAATATTATTAAGGACATTCAACGCGCTGCTTTGCTTGAGAATGTCCTACGGAAGCATGGCGTATGGTTCGGCGAGGAGGTCCCGCCTTGACTAGGCTCGACCGTCTCTATTATCAGGGTCTTCGAGCTGTGTCAGGCGCCTTCAGGACTGCGCCATTGGCCAGCCTTTGCTGCGAGGTGGGTGTTCTCCCCCCAGACCTAAAGCGGGACCAGCTCGCTTACGGATATGCGGCATCCAAGCTGGCCAAACCAGGTAATCCGCTGGCGGAAATGATCACAGGCAACCCTCACGAGGATAAGTATTACAGTTTGCCCTCCGGACGCGACCTCTAGGGATCCGCTTTGCCGAATCCCTGGAGAGGGAGGGAATGGTAATGGGGCCGGTTCTGCCTTTGGGACACCAGGCCGTTCTGCCCTGGACCCTTCCCGCGTCGTCCGGGAGGATCTGGCTGCCCTGCAGTCGGGAACCATGCCGCGTTCCTTGAACTTTGGCAAGCAATGTTTGAGGTGTCAGGCATGGGGGACGAAACTGTTCTCATCTGCACTGACTCCCACAGCGCGGTGAGAGCACTAAGGGACATCTATTCACGGGGTCCACTGGTCGGCAAAATCCAATTAAAATATGTGGACGCTGTGCGGGCCAAGAAAAGAGTGGTCTTAGCCTGGATTCCAGGACACGTCGGACTGGAAGGGAACGAGAAGAAAGAGAGAGGAGACCTGGCCTCGAAAGCGGGAACTCTCGTTCCTCACAGTGACGATGTGGAGACCACTCCGATTCGGCCTGACGACGCTAAGAGAATAGTGAAAAATATGATGTTGAACAAGTGGAAGCGTCGTTGGGCCGACTCGACTGACGCGTTGGTGTCCGTTAAGCCGACGGTCGATCGGTGGAGCCCTGAGGGGATGTCCCGTAGGGAAAGTGTTGTCCTGACCCGCCTGTGGATAGGCCACACACGTGTGACTCACGAGTACGTGTTGGTTGGCACGAGTCGGCCTAGGTGTCCGGCATGCCAAGTAGAGAGGCTCACCGTGCCGCACGTGTTCGAGGGTTGCCGCAACTTGGCGCAGTATAGAGACCTTAGTGGAATGCCGCCTGGTTGTATGAGAGTGCTCGAGCATGGCAGCAAACTGAAAGACAAACTATTTAAGTTTATTAGAGACATCGGAATTATGGGTTGTTATAGAGGGGTATTTAGATTATAGGTTACGATTTGTTGTTGGTTTTGGTAGAATAGAAGTATGTCGGCGGCGGTGCAGCATATTATTTCAAAGCTCCACCTCTGCTCCCTTAAACCGGGTCGGGGCGGAATATCGAGTGCCCTCCGACCTGGACTCTAGATAAAGGATAAGCATGTTTGATTGGATTTGTAAATAGTGGCATGTATGTATTTATTGTATGAGTGAGTGTGTGAATGACTAGTCTTAGGGAGCGTAAGAGCGCCGAAATGACCAAAGAAGTCGATGGCGCCCGACCAGAGCCCAACCAAGGAGTCGCTTATGCACCAAGGTGGGTGACTCCCCCTGATCTATCAGGGAGAGGTCAGAGACCTCCTAGGAGGTCTCGCAATTCTATTCTATTCTATTCTACAAACGACGCGTTTACAAAAAAGAAATGTACAACAGCGACTGAAGCAAGCCGGCTACGAAACGTTTTTACATACGCGTTACGTAAGGGTATAGAACGCTGTTCATCCGTTGCAGTGGGCATATTCGTAACCGGAACGTTTTTTTCCTGTCCTTGACACGGTCCTAGTATTTACGTTCTAGTGGGCAAAGATATTAAAACGGTTGTAAGAATATTTCTATTGTAAAAAGAAAATAAAAAAGTTGTGCAAACTTTATTTTACTGCTTAAATTGAAAAAAAGAATAAATTTCCTCTGGGCCGAAAGCAATGTCCGCCTACAAAATAGAGCGAGGGCGAACCTTCAAAGCTCCTTTCCAAAGCCACCCTTCACCATCTCGTTTAATTGTCTCCCTCGGGACAACCAAGATCGGATATTTAATTTTCGACTTAACTTAGAAGCCAGCTTCCAGCCATGTTAATTACTTCGTTCTTAATTGTGATCTCCCTTTGGAAAGAAAAGGAAATTTTAATTAGACTTTTTTAATGGCCTCGGGGAATCTTTGAACGATCAAGTGAGAGTGGATCGGCATCCCTTGACATACAGCAAAGTCCGTAACTAGAAACTTTCCTTAGCGATGTCACGATCTAAAATTTCATCAGTTCGAAGAAACAAGAAAGGCGCGGGGAAAGGAAAAAATGTAATTAGCTCCGCACGCATCGGGGAAAATATGGTGATACCAATTCCCTGTAATTAGACAATGAGATATTTAGGATTATTACGGAATCTATGTCCCTAAATAGGGAGGAGGAGCCCTTTGAAAAATAATGAGCATAAACCAGAAAAGGTTTCCAAGTCGTAATTGTTCCCATAAAATTTCCTATTCATATTGTCATTATAGGAAATATTACAGTATTGTGATGATTGCAGACGACCTGTAATAATATAGTGATATATTATTTTTACGAGATTTTTTTTATTTTATGAAATGACACCCGACACTACAGAAAAGGTACGCAATAAATTTGTTTATTTGAAAAATATTTTCTCGAATTATCTGTTAGAGGCAAAACAAAGGTACGGTAAAATGTTAGAGTGCGGAATTTCAGGAATGTAAGGAATGGGCCTAAAAATGCTTATTATAAAGGGCAACAAACGTTTCATAATGTGAGCATAACGTCAGGACTGCGTGGACTGCCAACTTTAAAAACTCAACCAATTGGAAATGACCTAGGAAATGGTAGAAAATCAAAGGTAAATAAAGCTATGTAACTTTAAAAAAAATGTATATCCACACGGTAGAGTGGTTATTAACCAATGAACCAATCTAGTTATTAACCAATGAAGCAATAAAATATAGTATGTACTTTTAATTCACCACCATCGTCTCGAATCACTTAGTATCTCCATATATCCATCTCGAGTATCGTTCCCAGGGTCATCTTTGCCCTCTTTAGTGGTCTTGTACAGTTCTGAAGTCGTTTGTATTTTGTGGTGTACTGGTATCTAAGGATCCCACCGCAAAGCTAGACTCGGAAGGGTACGATTGTTTTACAAGGGACGAGCCACTGTCTGGGAAAATGATTCGAGCAGAAGTGCTCTTGTGACTGACTTCGCTATAATTGGCGAGACCCCCCGCTGTCATCCAGTTTTGATTTAGATAATTAAGTTTATTTACGACCTGTCCGATATTTTCCTTTTCCTTCGTCCTTTTCCAAATGCTACAGTTATTCCGTATACCTGAAGAAGAACTGCTCTGAAAGACGGGAATCAATACCTAGTTTAGAGAAGCCATTTGGTCAGATAATAACATTTTTTTCTTTACGATGTTCCGTTCAGTTCCATTATTAAACTGGTATTTTTCTTATTCTGTCATCCGCCGAAAAATAAGAGTTATAAAACATTGTTCCTGTTTATTAGATTAAAGTGATTATTTTATTTTGGTTAGATTGTCGTAAAATATCTAAGGAATATTTATTGTGGAAAAATTATTGTTTACTTCTTAAAAAGACCTTTGTTAAATCGAAGATTTTTCGTTTGACTATAATTCTAATATGGTATTAGTATCGTCCATTGTAATGCAACTAAATGTGCTACGAAGTTTGAATGTTGGAGGTAAAGGGGAAATTCCAATAATAGTCGGTTGAGTTGATGTCCCGGGAGATCAAGGTCAGCTCATGTGGTTAGGGCACCGGCGTATTGAGCCGAAAGCCGTGGGTTCGGTTCTGCTCGTGGAACTATTTTTACAACCGTTTTTATCTCAAAATTAGGAATAATAATTAATACTAATCAGATAACTAACCTTCTCCAAGGAGTTCGAATAAAATTGAGGCATCATTTGAAATATAAAATTAACTTCATTAAATTTTGTGTCAGATTGACCAAATAACATCTTTCAATTAATTAATCTTGAAGGAAGGTATTGGCTGACATCAAAAAAATCAAAAGGAGGGAAAATCGTAAGGTTGGGTTGAAATAGGAGTGCCCTGGGAATCGGAGGCACGATAGCTCACGTCGTAGAGCAGAAGCATATTTAGCGAAAGGTCGGGGGTTCGAATCCCGCTCTTGACACTAATTTTTTTATCTCAACTAATACTACCTAACATAAACATCGGCTTATATCCTCCAGCGGTGTAATGTACCTTTTAAAAAGATGTTATTGCATCCTTCTTTTCGCAATGAAGCCTTTTCTTTCATCACAAAGGATTTGTCCCAGGGACCGACAATTTTTTTATAACTAAACGTTAAATTTGAAATGTATTTTATACTATATAATTTGATATAGTCACTGTTTGTGCATAAAAAAATAATAACAAGAACAGAGTGGCCCTGTTTGTTAGTAAATAAATGTAGTATCTTGCTTTCTTTTCAACGTGTAGCGGGAGCCACGTGGTCTCGTCTCCAGTTCCTAGATACACAAGAATGATAAAAATGAACTCCCACGGCCCTGTAGATCAACATTCCCATTGTTTTTACTAAACCTTTTCCTTGGACCTTTTCTTTTGTCGTGCTTAGTTTACGTGCAGCCTGTGCTGACTACTAAGTAGCTTTAATTAATAACTACATTATGGCCGGGGTCGCATAAAAGTGGGCCGACGCACAGATTAAACCTCAATAAAATGGGAGACTGAATGAAATGTGAGATTATTACTGTCTTAGATAATTTCCCATCCATGAAATTTTTCCATCCGATGGTAAGACTTTTCCGGTATTTGCATTAATGCACGGTTGGCAAATTAATTGTGGAGAAGGAGGAGCTTTTACCCGGGTCCAGTTTTAACAAAGGCGTTGCTATAGCTCTGCTACACCTTAATAGCGCAAATCACTATTCTAATAAGATTAGCTGCTCTTAACATGTAACAATTAATGAATAACTGAGGGACTATGAAACTTCGTTGGAAAATCCATAGTACGCATTTAAATATTAACATTAAACCCAACAGGCTCAGAATCCGTTATATGGCTTTTCACTAATTTACGAGCAATGTGAAAACAAACTTAAGGATTTAGGGTACGAAACTGTTGTTCGAAACCAGGAACTTCGAACACGAACGCAAAAAGTGTGGAAAAAATCCAACGGGCGTACTTTTTTGGCATTAGCGGTTACGCTTAAGCCATGTTAACAAAAGGCATTTAGCGACAGAAGAAAAAAAAAAGAATTCGGCTGGATATTTTCCATTCTTCTTGCGTACATTTTCGAACGAATTGAAAGTACTTGAATTTTACGAAAGTGAACAAAATGCATGTTTAAAATATTATCCAGTGCAATGCAACAAATTTTGCCTACATACATGTACTTAGTAATGTATTATTCCAAAAGTGTGTTAATTTCTTATTCAAAATAACAATTTCCTCCACATTAAAAGGAAAATGTATAAATGTAATAAAATATAATAATACAATAAATGAAAAAAGGGAAAATCTTTTAGATGGATAAAGTAAAATCTGGAATAAAACTAAGGTGGCGGGAGTCAAGCAGCTTAACCTCGCCCAAGGAGAGTCTATTCGATTTAAACATAATACACATTCCTTTTAACAGGAAAAAGAGAATTCATAATGATAGTGCTTTTAAAGATAACCCCTTTTAAACTTAAGCAAATCGAAATGGGACAATAGATCGTTATAACATGTAAAAGACGAATAGTTAGTTATACATCGATTCGTTTTCTCCTAGTATTCCTTTAACGGTATGATCCTAATTTAATCAATTTCAATAGGGGATTGATAAGGGTAGATTTGATTAACTAAAAAGAAGGCATTGTTACTACTTCAATAAATATATATTGAACAGAAAAAGGGATTTCCCGAGTTAATAAACATTGGATCACTACGAGAATTTGAATGCCAATAAAAAAAGCTAACCCACAAGTATGTTGCGGCAACAGCACGCCCTCAAATCAATCTCAGATTTGAAACCAATGGTCAAAGATTCTACTAACTAGTTTCTACCTTTTGTTTTATAATATTTTTGTAATATTTAGTTGACTAAACGGGGTAAAATTAAATTATTGTTAAATAAAATAAAGAAATTAAAGCATGCTGGTTAAAATTAAATTAGATAATTAAAAAGCGACATTTTAAAATAGTTGGAACTATTTAAAATTCATAGGTGCAATGTGGACCTGAACGTCGCATTTCCAAGAAAGTCGAAGGATAATTGCAGTAAATGGCAGAATCAAGTTAAGAAAAGGTCGATATTTAATCTTGATCTTGTAATCCAATATTAAAGGCAGAGGTTCCAAATTGCCTTATCCGAATAAATTGCCCAATTCCAAAACGGTAAGTGGAAATTTGAATTCTAGCACAAATTAAGTTGAAGGAGCTTGACAGAGGAATAGGTAGTTTCTTGAAATCTGGATTGGCTCCGGGGAGAGGTGGAAAAGGGAGCAACACAATTACCAGCTTCATCCTGGCAATTAACGCGCCCTCTTTTCGCATGCGAAGGGCAGGGGATGAAGCTGCCAGCTAATTGTTTACCACAAGAATTACCAGTAGACAGGACTAAACCTAAAGAGAATTGCTTTTTTTATCGCCCGGAAATGAAACTCAAACAAACACAAGAATGGGAAGGAATGGGCTTCATTTAATTATAGTAAATCCCTACTAATTAATGATTGAGGTTGCGGATTTTTTCCCTCGGAGTCGGGAGGAAGAAAATAGCAAGTCAGAAAGATAAAGCTCTATAAAGTAAACCCTGATTTATTTTTCCCAAATTTATACCAAACTAGCCGAAAGGTTTCGCTAAGTGATTTTACAAAAATATCAATACGTCAAAATAGCTAGCATAATAATTATATACATTTATTGCAAAAAAAGAAAAGTTATAAACATTACATAATATATAATTTAAATTAAATTTAAGGCATGGAGGGTCCTTCTGCCGTCCTGTAATAATATCTTTATTGGTTAATTGAATCACGTGGCATCAATCATAATTACGATATAACTTATTGAGATTTGAGGGTTGAATCTGTAGTTTCGTTGCTTCGTAGTTGTAGTTCGTCTTTTGCGCCCAGAATTACCTATACAATGTCCAAATGTTTTGGGTATTTTTAAACATTTGTAATAAAATGGATAATGTACGCTGTCGCAACACCGTTTTGTTTGACAACCAACGAGGAAGGATCAGTGCCTTATCTCTCGGAGACACAAACAAGTCACCTCATGCGAAGTGCTTTTCGCTTCTTATAATTAATTCATAGAACTACGAGACCATTATATTTAACAGCTCCGTTATTGTTATTGTCATCGTTGTATTTATTAAAATTACTATTTATTGAAATAATTTAATATCATCAACCAACCAGTAATGGAGGGCAATGAAGAACCTCCCGATAAAGACGATACATCTAGGGAAAGTAATAAAGATACCCACAAACGTGCGGGGGAGGATCTCCCTAAGCAATATAACAAAGTATTCATTTCCACCAAAGACGTAGCAAAAGCTTTAGACGGCGAAACAAGAACGAACAATAGACGTGATTATCTTATCGCCCTAAACAAAAACAAGTACAAGCCTACCGACTCCGGACCTTTCTACGTGTTTGAGGAAAGCATAGAATTAAACGCCGGAAATATACATCCTATGAAATTAGGAAAAATTATTTGGAACTCGAACACAAGGACATCCAAGCATATACAGAACATTTCGGTCTCAGGGCGAAATAGACTAAAAATCGAAACTGACAATTATGAATCCGCAAACTCTCTCTCCTCGAACGAGCTATTTAAGGCTCACGACCTCTACCCATACATTTCCACCTTTTTTACACAAAAAAGAGGGATTTTCGAAAGAGGGGGTTTCGACTGATTTTTCCACTGACGAACTCCTAACCGGCATTAAATCTCCAATACTTGTCGTAAGTATTAGGAGATTCACCAAAAAAACGCAGGATGAGAATGGTCAATTGAAGATTTTCCAACTCAGTACCTGCTTAGTCACGTTTGATTCGCAACATCTCCACGACACAACGGAAATTAAAGTCCAGTATACCAAACGTAAGGGTTACACCCACAGAATCGAAAAACCCATCATTTAGACAAGACATCGGCAAGGAGACAGACAATGAACAACCCTGTGAACCCCCGTCCAAAAAGCGTTCGTACGATCACATATCATTAGGATCAGAATGGTCAGACCTTAAAGGTAGGAATCCCTTAGAAGCCATAAACAATAATAACGTTGTTTTTCTCAACGATGGCTCTGCGACGAGAGTAGGAACGCCACTAAGAGGGAAAAGGTCTGCAGTAGATATCACTCTGGTATCAGCCAATATTGCCCCATTGTTTGATTGGGTCACACTTCAAGACCCGATGGGCTCCGATCATTTACC
>CM077103.1:35759929-35781334 GCA_039619505.1 Cimex hemipterus | reverse complement strand
TCTCTCTCTCTCTCTCTCTCTCTCGGGCCACATCCCCGCGCTAAGATGATGACATTTTACTACCAGAATAGTGTTCAGTCTCCCCGGCCGCGAGCATTATTCTTTTGGTTGTTGGGCTGCCAACGTTCGATCGTCATCGTCCAATCCCTTAGAAGAAAACTCCCTTTAACAGCGTATCGATCACGACTCCTCCCGGTTCAGGTTAACCAATTTCATGATTCAATTGAATTACAGCAGAGTTTATATATACCCTAATGCTACTGAATAATTCTAATCAACTTAGGATACTGTGAGTCACATTTATTTATTTAATGAAACTCTCAGTAGCATTCTTGACCTTTCATCAATAAAAAATGAAAAAGTTATTCATATTTTGGACACACAACTATATCATCCTTTACTTCCTCTTCATCAATATAAAAATATTTAAAGAAATAAAATAATAATATTTTGTTCTTTTGTGAATGTTTGAGTGTGTGTGAATAAATTTAAGTAAAAAATGAAGACACTTTTATTGATAAAATAATGATTGAAAATGATCTCAATAATGATCGAAACGTTGGCACGATAAGGGAAATGTTTTTCTGAAACCTACATCATACCAGACCGCATCTCACAATTTCCGAATAATTTATTGATAAATGTGTATGTACGGTTATAACCATCGAAGGAATTTAACCACCCGAATTTAATCAGGAGGCGAAGTAAAATAATAAAATATAACAGTTTTAAAGAAAATAAAAATGTGTGGAATGTAAAAAGTAAAGAACAAATAAAATAATCAAAGATTCACCAAGCTGTTCTTGTGGCAAACAATAAAAGGTGGGCAGGAAATAGGACACAGCAGCGATGAAAAATGGGGCATTTGAGTATGATGGCCCACTTACAGGTACCAGAGCAACTCTGGCGCGTAAAAATCAATCCAGAAGAACACCATCGCCGACAAAGCAGCCAGTCTCCGAAGGAAAATAAAACTTTTGGAATCCTACTTCAATGGAATTTATCGGTTGATCTAAGTAAATCGAAGATGTGATACTTAGGAGGAGTGGAAGGTTAGCTGCTAAATATCGATTGTCTTCGATAACAAAAAAATTGAAGTTGTTAAGAAATATAAATATCTCGGTGTAACGTTATCCTCTCGCTTGTCTTTCAATTATCATGTCAACAATAAAGCGAAACGGCAAAACTGTAATGGCACGACTAAATTTCCCAAAATTTTATTTCCATTCCAGTGAAATTCTTACTGTTTCACTCAGTTTGCCGCTCGATACTATGTTACGGCTCACAAGTCTGGGACTTTGAAAAATTTGATCAGCTTGAAAAAACTCAACATCTCGTCATTAAAAAGTTATTTGCCCTACCCAAAACCACCATTCTTTTAAGATATTTTTATACACCTTCAAACTTCATTTTAATTACATCTTTAAACTCTTGAAACATCCTAATTACCGTCTCTCCAAAATAGTAGCCTTAGAAGTGGTTAGTCGTGGTGCATTGTGGTTTGAACGTTGGAATAGCATGTGTAGGGATCTATCATGTGACTCATCATTTTCTATAAATAACATGAATGAGTGGCCTTTGATAATTGCTGGTAAAACATTTATGTATCTATATAATTGTCAATAACACGAAGAACAAAAATAATTGTGTATATTGTATGTTAGTAATTAATGTAATTATTAAAAATGAAATTATCAATTGTAATATTTGTTTAAGGATCAATTTTTTCTTTTGTACTTATGTCTCTGCGTCGACCAAAAATCCAAGTCAAATGTAAATCGACCTCCGGCAGACGGACCCTCCATGCCGTAATTTTACTTTATTTATTCTTTCGTTTGGTTTTAATGGCTAACAAGATCAGTTTCTATCAGCTGTTCCATTACTTGCGTGACTGTATGCAACTGCTTTATCAAATTCCGGTTTATAAGTATTTAGTTTTTAACATACAAAGAACCTTTGTATGTAAGACATAAGACCCAGTTTTGCAACATTTGTAATAAATTATTTTGTTATTTCTGACTAGCCTCTAACGTGAACATATGTACTGACACACACATAGGACGGATTAGTACTAGTTACAGAGTTCTTGTTGTGTCCGAGTTGATGGAAACTCTTCCTAAAAGTGGTTTCAGTGTGCTTTCTAGTTTAATTCGTTGATAAATCCCTTGAATGTGATAATTTTATAGTATGATTCCCAGGTATGGGGTGCCGTCATCGGAATCACCTCATTGTTTAGCGGTATAGGATAGAACCGACAATTCCTTTTTATCGTGAAATAAAAAACATGAAAAATGGAAGGATTTTGAGAGGTTCACAAAACTTCTTCTTACCTATTACACAAAAGAGAACTTGACGAGTGCTTCGATATTTTACAATGATGTTCTGGTTTATGGCTAGAAATACTGGCTGAATTTTGATTTCCCTGTGATCTTTTGAGTGGGTAATTTTTAAAGAAAAATAACCACGTTTTTCTGTATTACTCCATTTAAGCTTGGAGGTTGGTTTCATGCGGACGGTCAGAAGGTAAATCTTGTACTTCCGTTATCAGAAAAAGATTTGCGATTTTAACATTTAAAACGCAAAAACGAAAGAAGGGAATTTTACATATTTTAATAAAGGAAACGCTAAAGGGTTTTATTGCAGGATTTTACTTCAGACAATGGCAAAAAAAACTCGAGCAACTTATGTTGCCAGCTGTAATTTTACGTTCTTTGCAGTGGGCGGAAGGCTTTAACGAATAAAAAGGCCGTTAATTTTTTTCCGGGATTCGTTTTCCCTCACCCGCTTTTCACCGATTGTAGCTCGGTTGAAGAAATTCTCGTTCTAAATCTGTTAAGGAAATTATCGACTGGAACGGCACTGGCAACTGTGACCCGGAGGCAGGCAGGGTCAGGTCATCGGACCACTAACACAGTCTCCTTCGGGTCATCTCTGCGTACTCCTTTATCCATCCCGTCAGCTATGTAAAAACAGGATCGCACTCAACTTTCATATTGCAAACCGGCGTGTAATAGCGCAGTTGTTATCCGCCATAGAAAGAACACATTCAAAAGAAAAACTGGACTTTTAATTACACAGCACTTTTCACCGTTGTCTTGATGAGGTGTCACTATTTCATGACAAATATATAGTTTTACAGGGATAACTTTGCATCTTTCCCTTAAATCAATATCTGACTAGGTTTTTATGGCGAGAAAAACATAAGATTACCAAAATATCTTCTCACATCATGGTAATTAAAACGAAATTTTGTTTCATTCATTTAACCTTCCTATTGACTTGAAATGAATCAATAAATACTAATACAAAAAACCCATTTTGGTGTAAAAGTTAGTTTAGTTCTAAATGAAAATACAATACACAATAGACTGAGCAACAAAGCAAGCGTAACTAAAATCAACACACAAAGAACACTTTTATAAATTGATGTTCAACATATTAGAAGGCAAAATGGACAAAAGAACGAACTGGGTTGGGAACGTTTGAAAAAAAAATGCAATCGGTTATTGACTGCGGGCATTCGTTGAATGAAAATTAGTAGTAAATTAATAAAGTGCGCCTAGTTAATTTTATGATTTCAAATCATGCTTCAATGTTAAGACCTAAGCATGATTACCATAACCGTACCGTGTTTCAACCATGCAACCAACGCTGTATTTTCACATGTAATTTTACTTTCTGCTCGTTCACATTATTCTACAGTATATTTGTACGATTGCGAGTGTTAAATCCCAAAGAATATATAGAAAATTTCTGTGTAACAAATAATTAAGGGGTGGCGAGTATACCTGCTTTCTCATATTTATAACATGAACTAGAAGGATTTTTTTAAACTCACCTGAAAAATCTCTATACCATCCAACTCACTTTCACCTTATTGATAACTTTACAAAAGCACAGTGAGAGCGAACGACTCGAAACCCTTCTAACACACAAACAGATACGTGATTCAAATGAATAAATACAATCATTTTGTATTTAATAAATAGCATTTTAACATATAAAATATTTCCACTAACTTCCACTCCATAACAAAACGGAAAAACATTGAAAAAATATTCTTACATCCTTTAGTATTAAATGTAGTAATGTGTAGAGATTAGTGACCGTAATTAGATAATTATTCAGATCTCACGGTATCTGAATAATTAAATGTAGTATAAAAACGGCATCAACAATCGCTGAAGTTCAAACTTGTGATGTTTTGTCAAGCGGTTTTCAACTTTTTACATCTTTCATTTAAGAAACAATACTTACCTTATTATAATTTAATATTACATTAATATTTTTCTCGAATATGTATCAATACATTACAATTTTTATATCCTTTTTAATATTGTGTGGGTAATATAAGCCATACAAACTTAAAATGATAAGTACGATGTCAAAAATCCAAACTACCATCAATTTCCCTTAAAAAAGCATCAACCATATATTATATATCGACGCCAAAGAAAGCTGTGATTAAAACTGATAATAAAATAGAATACAACAATGATGTATGTATATATCTGCAGGGCCAGGGCAGACGACCGTTCATCATAGACTCCAGGACTTTGCTCAAGCAGGATTTCAACGAAATCGGTCTTTAACTCGTAGCCAGACTTGGGTTCCTACCCTCTTGAAAGGATAGGTATGATAAGCGCAACAACAAGGCCCCATTCGCACCCGGAGGAAGGTGGTGAAAAATGTCATGGGATACCGTCACACCCAGGGGGGCTTGAATTCCGGCTGCCTAGTAATGGATCTGCCCGCAGCGCGGTTGACCTCTACTCAAAGAGGAGGCAATCAGTGTCGATATCCCTTGTTAACTGAGGTGCCGACTCGGTCGAAGAAAAAAGGACTCAATCCGCACGCTTCAGGCTCCACTTCGTGGGAGTGTGATATACTCCTCTCGAGACGGAACTCCTCAACACTATAGGAAAGTAGTCACTCCGGTGGCGGTCCCCCCTCCCCCAATGGGACCCATTCTTCCCGGGTGGACAGGGAAGGTGAGATTAATTACTGCGCAATCGCGCTAAATAGTCCTGTACTGAATTTAATATGTGTAGCAGGGCCGGTGACTCGCTTATTAGGTTCCCATTCTCTCAGCTCCTAACATCTGATCTCATCTCCCCCACCATGTGTTGTATTTCAGTGTTTATCCTCACTTTACGTTTTCTTATTAAGATGGCCTCTCCTCCATGCGCCCTACCTCTAGGAGCCGGCTTCACCTCTCTAGGGAAAGTTTTGTCCCCCCTCTGTTCGAGGCGCGCTCCCGGGCGGATTCGGGTCTCTTGTAGGAGTATCGCCATCGGTAAATGTTCCCTGATCATTAACTGCAGAATTTGCGTCTTGCTAATTTTCCATCTGCAGTCCCATTGCAGAATAGACTCCATTAATTGCTCTCGTGTGGTTCATGCTACCGCTCAGGTTAAGTCTGAGTCGACCCTTTATAATTGCTTTTTATAAACTATAATTGCATTCACAAAGAGTGACTATTTTTTTCCCCCGATAAACTGAAATTTTTTTTTTACCTATTTCCGGCCTCTGCCGCTTTTCGCTTCCTCGGGTGCGGACCTCCTTACGAATTTCTTCGTCCGCACCTTAGGTCCGTTCGTGGGTCCCATAAAGTCGCCAGGTCAGTCGCATCCGGTGGTAGGTCGCTCAACGGCCGGTGCCGTTGGTCAGGTGGCTACGAAGCTGAGCTCCCGATCCATGTGGATCACCGAGCAATGGAGAGTGAGGACCTCAAGGCCGTTAGGGAAAGGGTGAGGAGCAGCCTCGGCAATTCCATAATGCCGAGGTCCCCCTTTGTACGCCCAGGGATGCATCTTCTTGATTATGCCATCCTCGTCGGTGGCCACGACGTCCGGCCGGAGACATGATCCATCCGGGGCTCGGTGGGGAGCTTCAACGGCGACGTCGTAGACGGAGTCACGGTGACCGGCGAAGAGGACCTGAAGATACTCGTCGTGTCTCATCACTATCTTGGAGTGATTCTCCGGGCACGTGGAGAGGACGTGAGAGAGCGTCTCGCTGCCGGCCTTGAACTTCCTGCATTCGGCCGGCGTGTTCGAGTCAGCCCGTCTCAACGCCTTTCTCGTGCCCATCGAATTGGTCCTCATATGGAGGGCATGGATGAACCGGGAGTCCTGACGGATCAAATATCCGTCGGACAATCACCGGTTGCCCACCGCGTCGGCGGAGAAGCTCTTGCCTCCGTGACCTGTGGTCCCCAGAGCCGCCCAACCCTCTAACTCCCCCCGGTACAAATAACAATAATAATAGCGTAAAAACCTCAGACCAAGGTACTCGAACGATCCACCCGCGGGGATGTGGCGAATCGCCAACCCGCAGATGTTAAGGTGCGGATCGTCCGTGTTCCAGGTCCCACCCCTCCGCCTCATATTAAGGCAGAGAGACTTGTCCGGGTACAGCGTCATACGTAGCTTCGAGAAGTGTGAGGAGGCTCTGTCAAGGAGGGATCGTGCCTCGCCAGGTGTGCTGCAAACCAGTGTAATGTCGTCAGCAAATGCAAGGACCCCAAAGAGGCCGTCACGTCCGGGACCTGCTGACGACACCAGATCAGAAATAATGGGTCGACCACCAGGTTGAAAAGCAAGGGCGACAATGATTCGCCCCGCTTCACCCCCCTGGACATCAGTGGGGATGACTGTCGTCGCTCCCCGATAAGAGGACCGGACCGTCTCCACGATTTGCGGTGGGTAACCAATTCGGCGAAGAGCTTCCTGTATGGCAGGATGCGGCATGGTGTCGAACGCCTTGGCCACATCCAGCTGAACCATCGTAAGTTCCTCCCGGCGAGCACCCCGTCGAACGCTTCGAAGGACCTCATCCAGGAGGAAACAATTTTCGTAGGTCCCGTTCGACGAACAGGACGAAACCCTTCTGCCTTTCGGACAGTCTCGCCACGCCGCCGATCCTTCTGGAGATCACCGCGGAGTACAGTCTCGCCATTATCGGGGCTATGGTGATCGGTCTCCATGCAGAGGGACTCAAGAGATTCTTACCCTGCTTTGGGATTAAAACTGTCCGGTTCTCTCGCCACTTACGAGGGTAGAGCCCAAAGGTGGCGAGGACCGTGAACAGTTTTGCCAGAGTGGCTCTCATACCCGACACCCTGGACAAGTCCTCTCTGATGAGACCGTCAACTCCCGCGCTCTTTTTCTTGGCGACTCGAATCACCCTCATGTGAACCTCCTTTGCGGAAATAAGAGCGAACACGAATTCCTGAGAAGGCTCACCCGGGAAAAACTGCTCGTCAGCCTCCACAGTTTCGCTCCACAGCTGCTCGTAAAACGAGGGAACTGTGTCTGGCGTTTTGCTATGACCGTCCAACCCCCTTCCGTCTAACCTCCGAAGATCACCACTCTCCACCAACTGGGCCAGTTTCCTGGGGCAGTTGCGGTACATCTCCTACGTGACGGCGAAAATTCTTTACATCCGGGCGTCTCGGCGCCTCGTGACCCTCCTAGCACGGCTCAGATGAGCCTCCAGATGTGGCCTCCGCGCCGAGGCGCAGTCCGAGAGCACTTCGACGACCCGGTAGATTAGGCCCTCTGTCGGAGGGAAATCCCCTTTCAGAAGGCCATCGCATATGTCCGCCGCCCACAAGATCTCCGCAACATCCCCTGGTACGCTTATTCCAAGCGCAGAGCTCCTTGACCTAACGTTCGGGAAAACGTCACGTCCGGTAGATTCGTCGCATCCAGGTGCAGTGAGTGCAATGGGATCGCTGGTGGGCGCGCCCTCACTGATAAGGTCCCTATGGCCATCCGCTGCCGCCTCCGCAGCAAGAACCGGCTGCCCCCCATCACCACGTTCCGGAACCACCTCCCTCGCGGCAACCCAACTCCGTGCACGCGCCCTGACTTGAGCAGGGGTCTTGCCCGGGATGAGCGCCGCAATGTGGTGTACAACCAAATGGTTATAACCATTGCATAACCAAATGGTGGAGGAGTATCCTCGCGCTGGATAATGGAGAGCCATCAACCGCTCGAACTCCGCATCCTCCTCGTCGGACCACACTCTCTGGTAATGTTCCCATTATTTTCTAGATCTTTCTACCTAGGACGAATAGTTGTAGTACATAGCCATTTGGCTTCCCATGGTTTGATACGCCATGTTTTACGGAAAATCCTCCTACATTGTACCATTGATATTGCGCCTATCCCGTATATGTTATTAATATAACTATTCCAATCAAGTTTCCTGTCAAGCGTCAAATCTGGGAATTTGATTGAATCCATTAACTTTAATTCTATGTGCAGAAATTTTGGGTTTTTAAAATTACCAAATGTACTCATCATACAAAACATTATCAATTCCAGTTTAGCTGAATAAAACAGTTATTAATATATTAATTTATAAGCCTTTATTACAACACCACTCATAAAGCAATCCCATACCGTTTTCCATCAGCATTGAAAGAGTCAGAGGATCCCTACATGCGAGCATTATGATACCATCATCTGAAAATAAATGACTATAGAACCTGGATTATTCAGAAGTTCTATTAATTAAGCTGTGTACTGTAATTAACCATAAAAGGGGTGACAGGCCTCCTTTGACAATACATTAGTACAGAGGTTTACAATTTCATAAACCACCATCAACACTCATAACCCGTGAAAAAATATATAGAATATCCAGACGAGAACAAAAATTTATCCCACATTCATTAAGGCAAAAAGTATATTTGAAAAACCCAAGACGTTCAAGTCAAAAATGTGCTTGTGTCTTCAAATCTTATACGGTTTTTCAAGCAACAAAAGTTCAACACATCATATGAATAGCAAATTTGTGTACTGTATAACATTAATCTACAGGGCGGACACACTGTATCACGCCGTATTAACATTTCGCTTCATAAATCATTTCGTCGGATGAAAAGGACGGCAACCGTTTGACGAGTAAACAAATTACGCATCATTAGTCGTGAATAAGGAGAAGATTGAGAGCCAAGACGTCTTTTGAGATGCGGTCCCAATAAAGGCGCGTTTCGGATGCCGGGATGACCACTGGTCGAGGCTAACAAGCATCTATTCACAGAGTCCCCATAATGAAGGGAAAGGATCCGATATGTCCTTGTTAGGCCACGCGTATTACCCACGTAGATCAACATATGGGGAATGAAGGGATTATCTCAAAAGGAATGAGAGGTTAGTATTTATGGAAATCACATGTTTGAAGCGGCATATTTTGAAGAGCCTAACATAAATTTGTCGGATTAAGACATGTACAGTTTCACTGAATATATGTAAGCTACATCAAGTCTTACGGCATAATGTTCAGGTAATGTGTTGTAACTTTGTAACTTTGATAGTTTAAACTTTATGTTCCGAAAATGGCTCCATTATTATTTGTTGGTATGTGGTTTTGAAATATAAGGGAAGCATGGATAGAAAAGAGGTTACATATATTACGCAGGGCGGGCGACGAGGACCCGAGGGGTTAAAAGCCTAGTAGGCCCGTACACTATCCCTAAAAGGTCCGGGACATGGGGGCTCACGAGTCCTGCATAAACCTTTTGGACCTATTCACAAACCCCAACATTTTCGACCATTTTATCTTGTGGAGTGTTTTGATTATGTCATCTCCTTCGAAGTTTCAAATTATTCCCTAACACACCTATCACATTCTGCAAGGTAGTGTCGAGCCGTTTCTTCCTTTGTTTCACAGAAGCGGCAAAAGAGTACTCATTATGAAGAAGTATCTTCTCAAGGAGCAGTGGCCCGTTAGGATACCTATCAGCCTCCTAACTTCCCTCCTAGAGTTAGAGAATAACCATTTCGCTTATTTTGGTTCGATTTCCGTCAGAAACACCTTCGATTGCTTGTGTCTAGAAGACATATTAAATTCTTTAAGGAATTGTTTCATGCCCCAGTAACTAATACTCTCTTTCGCTGTGCTAAACTTGGAAGAAAACAGCATCCGCCCCAGTCAAAGGTGTTATGCGTTTCTGTGCCGAATGACCAACTGGCAGCCGGGGCTAATGTGGCTGTCTTGAACGGAGCCTTTCTGACACCGGGCGACATCAGGGAGTAACTAGCTTTACTCCATCATGCGGGGCTCTGATGGAGTGGACCGTATAAATCCCTAGCTACTCGTGGGAACTAAATGAGTAAAGTAAACAAAAACAAAAACCCAGAGCAGGACATCACTGCTCAAAAATCAGGAAGCAATCTGGGAAGCAACCCCCAGATGGACGTACAGTCCTTAGAAACAAAGGAGACCACCACTCCTTTCCAACAACAAACCTCCGTCGCTAAGTGGGAAATCCAACACCACACAAAAGAAGGGCTCACCACCTTCGAATAGCGACACCAGAAAATACAGACCTCCTCTTGGGAAACCAAAAGGAAAGAAGAAAGCCTCCGCTGAATTGCCCAAACTGGGAGAACCAGGCGGGAAAGATGACCCCCTCAGGACGGGTCTCAGCGGAGCCATGACGAAATGGTACCTGAGGGCCATAAAATCGTGGAAAACACCCGAAGAAGCAAGGAGATTAGCTGATGAAAGAAAAGCTAAAATCCAACAAGAGAAACTGGAAACACCAACAACCAGTAAGAGGGCAAGAGAACAATCTCTTACCCCCAAAGAGCTAAGGAAAGAGAAGAGCGAGACCCTACACTCCCCAGGTGCAGGTTAGAGCCAGGGAGGCTGCTGTTAGCGTCAGCTACGCTGGAGCAGCGAAAATTATATGAGTGGCCTTGCTACCAGAGGAATACCCTCTGGTAACCAACCCTAACAACCGAAAAGCTTACCCACCTAGAGGAGACCCTCATAGAGGAAATTCTAAAAGGATGGGAGGCAAAAATACAGTTTGAAGCCATACACTTCAGGCCAGGAATGATGGTCCAGAAAGCATGCAACAAAAAGCAATGCTCCTTCTGAGCACACATTTTCCAGGCAGCACCCCCAACACCTCCCTGGAAAAGGTAAAAGCAAACAATCCCAAGAAAGAAAATTGGAAAAAAGCTGCTGAATTAGTCACAGAGAAGAAAATTCTCTGGGCAATCAGCACTTTCAGCCCATATAAAGCACCAGGTACGGATGGAATCCTGTTACAAAAAGGAATGGATATAATTACTCCAACTTTATTACGAGTATATAGAAGCAGTTTAGCATTAGGTTACATACCACAGACATAGCGTAGGGCAAAGGTAGTCTTTATACCGAAAATGGGGAAAAAAGACCCCACATCACCCAAATCCTACAGACCAATCAGTCTAACATCTTTTTTACTAAAGACTCTCGAAAAGCTGATAGACAACAATATCAGAATGACAGCACTGGCAAACAAACCCCTCCACTATTGTCAACATGCATACAGAGCAGGAAGATCAACAGAAACTGCACTGTACCAGTTAACCAGTGATCTAAAAGAAACACTGGAAACAAAAGAGATAGCAATCTGCGCGTTCCTTGATATTGAGGGAGCTTTTGATAATGCGTCTCACACATTAATAGAAGCCTCCCTAAGGAAAAAGCACGTAGACCAAACCACATCCAAATGGATTGGAGAACTGCTAAGAACAAGAATAGCTGAAACAAATATAGGAACAAACACTATAGAAATCAGAACAACAAAAGGATGTCCCCAAGGAGGGATACTATCACCTCTTTTATGGAGCCTAACGGTAGACGAACTGCTCGAAACCCTGAACCTCTCGGGTATAAAATGTCAGGGATATGCAGACGACATAGTCCTGACAGCCAGGGGCAAATTCGAGGAAACCCTCTGCGACATAATTCAAGAGGGATTGAAAATTACAGAGGAATGGTGTAAAAGTGCAGGTTTGGGTATCAACCCAAACAAAACAACCATAGTCACTTTCACACGAAAAAGGAAGCTAGATCACATGAAGGAAATTAAAATCAACAACATTGTGATAGATTTTAAAAATGAAGTCAAATATCTGGGCATCACACTAGATAAGGCACTAACATTTAAGAAACATATCAGCTCCACTATTACAAAGGCGACAAGAGCCCTGATGGTGTGCAGAAGAATAGCAGGAAGAAACTGGGGATGCAGGCCAGAGACCCTGTTATGGATGTACACCGCAATAGTAAGACCTCTACTTACATACGGAGCCATAGCCTGGGCTAATAAAGCGGAACAAGTCACAAAAAGAAAAGAACTCACAAAAATACAGAGACTTGCGTGTATCTGCATAACGGGAGCAATGAGAACATGTCCTACGACTAGCATGGAAAAAATATTGGGTCTAATCCCCCTACATCACATGGTAGAAAGGACAGCACAGAAAACCACAATCAATCTCATCAGAGAGAAACCTCCACCAGGAATAAAACTGAAATGGAGAGACAGCAATAAACTGGGGAAAACCTATCCACTAATCATGGCTCCAAGAGATGACATGAAAGGATGTTTGAATTCAATCAAAAATTCCGAACACATCTGGGCATCAAAAAGGAATGGGAAGGAACGGAAATCAACTCCTATAAAAACGGCACCATCCTTTGGTACACAGATGGATCAAAGACACAAGAAGGTACAAGAGCAGGAGTATTTGGACCTGGAATCAAATACTCGGAACCCATGGGAAAACTCACCAGTATCTTTCAAGCAGAGATTCACGCAATAGAAAGATGTGTCCAATTCAACTTAGATAAAGGATTCAAAAACAAGAATATAGCTACCATGTCAGATAGCCAAGCAGCCATCAAAGCACTAAGTGCAAACATCATTAGTTCAAAGATGGTGCTGAACTGCAAAACAAAACTAAACATATTAGGTGCGCAGAACAAAGTAAGCCTCTGCTGGGTCCCAGGACACTGGCGAGAGAGCCGGACCAAATTTTGGTACACCTTTTGGGGTCAAGCAATAACCTCAGAGGGGTCACAATAATCAGATAATAGGGCTGAGGTAAAATTGGTTAATAGTCACTCATATCTACTGAGAGCCTGAGAGATCTGGCTTACTTCACTTACTTAATTCTTTCTGCTTTAAGAAAATTTCCATGTTGGTTATTTATAAAAGAGTGCTATGGCAGATCGTTCCGATGAAACCGCTGTATTTTCATAATTGAATAATGTACTTTATATAATTTTTTTTTTTAAATGACGGTCTGTCTCCCCCTCTTTATTAATATAGAAATAGAAGAAGAGAAAATATACCACTTCTGAAACAACCCCAGGGTCGGAAACCGCATACAAATAACCCAGATTTAACAAATTTCCGACAAAGATTTTTATTTGCACCAAGGAGAAGACTTTGTAGGCCATCTTTGAAGCCGTCACAAGTTAGTTTACCGACGTAAACCGCAATCGACATTTGTAGGCTGTGCAAAACTTTGTAACCAAATCGTCTCCAACGGTGCCAGGGACCTAATCGAAGCAAAGTTCGGCAAAACTTCTTGTCAGTTAAAGATAAGATATTTTCGTCTGGAGCAAGTCGCTGACAGTGGTGTCGAGTTGAAAGAAATTTTTGATTAATACTCGCAAGTCTAAAAATTAAAAACATCTCAGCTTGAATCGGTATTATCACTTGTGGCATAATGAGAAATGGGAAGAAACCTAACAATAATGCAATTCCAAACTTAAATATATTGTTTTAAATTAGTAAATAAACAAATTTAAAATGATCCTTTTCATAATAAGTCATTAGATACATTGTGTTATTAAACTCAACTAACTCATATTAAAACAAAATCTTCTTTGCTGTCAACAAAATCGCAACCCAGGTTTTCTAAAATTTACAGTAAAAACGTACATTTGATAAACAAATCTATGTTCAACTATATCAAGTAATGAAATTAACGATGAAGAATCTTCAAAGGTCCAAACGATGTTTATAAAATATAAAAAAATTAAACCAAGTTAATTACTTATTTGATTTACTTAATTATTTTTCTGTTTTAAGAAAATTTACAAGTTCGTTATTTATAAAGGATTGAATGGCAGATTGTTCCGATGAAACTGCTTTGTATTCATAATTGGAGCGAGACTACGGTTATGAATAACCTTACTTGCAGTAGCCGGATGTTTCGAATTTCGTATCAAAGATGACTTACCGACCTTAAAGGAGTATTCTGACCCAACGTAGCATCGACTTCTTGGAGATAACTCGACCTAAATACCATATGAGAGCAAGGCAGCCATGCGGCGGCTCGGCCCATTTGCAACCATACCCAAACCGGTCATTCCGTTCCCCGTTTGTTCATAATTCGTGACGAACGGCTCAAAATTGGCAGTTGTTTAACGCTTTATTTTCGTATCGCTGCTGATTTCGGTGAGAACTGGGCGGCGGTGGAATAAAAGGAATCTTCTGTCGTAACCGGCTCTAAAGTTCAAGGGAATCTTTTCACAACTGGTAGTGTTATCAATAAGTTATAACTACGACGTGGTTGCACGAGGGCTGGTCACGTTTTTAAGGTCACAATTTTACGAATTTGTTAATGATGAAATCCCTTCGTTCATACGTACGCTTATTTCTCGGATACCTAGACCGTCTAGTTGGAGGGCTGTTTTGTGGGTAACTGATTTTCTTCCATTTATTTAACATATGCAACCACTTAATACCAACAGTGAGTAGAGTAATATTAGAATTTTGAGAACTGCGATTCCCTACTTTCTTTCGACCGTACTATGTACATTAAACATTATTATATTACATACATATTCAAGTTATGTGCCTAGCTATTTACGGAAATAGTTAAGAGAAAATCTGGTACTCTGTAGTTTTTGAAATGGAGAATATTAAAAGAGGACGTTTCTTTTAGACCAAAAGTTTCAACCAGTGCAAATTGTTGTCCAAGTGGCAAACATCTCCGTGTTTTTTGCACTTACGATGAAGCAAACACTAGAATTTAGAGCCCTGATGACGGAAATGTTAAATAATTGTTATATCAACAGAACGAACACCGATACAATATTCTCAATGTGAGAACAGTAGAGTGCATAAGACATGCATTGGTTATTAATTTCTTAAAATAATTTAAAAGCAGAGATACTTTTATTTTTTCGATTTGTAAGAGGGCATCATTGTGGAGCTGGTTTCTACTTCTAAGTATGGTGATTTAGTCCAATTGGCCTAAGGTGCGTTTAAGCAACTAAGCCAATGAACTCACCTCTCTTTTCTATATATATATATATTTTTAAATATTTATTTAGAGACCTTTACACCATCTACAATTAGGTAACAAGTAACAATAACAAAAACATACAATCATAAACAAGTATGGATAATTACCTATTGGCAGTTCTCTGTTTTCAATATTGGGCTTTGGATTTGGACAATGTATTTGTCCTTGTTGTTGTATTTGGAGGTCATCAGCAAAAATGAAGATCTGCCGCAATGAATTATTTGTGGTAAATCCTAACAGGAGACAGATCTCTAAAGAGGTTTCAGATCTAAGGAACACGCCGCTTAATTAGAAACCACGAGTTGATCCCATTTTGTTTGTCCACGATCGTCTGCTTCCGCTTTGACAATTAAGTCATAACCCAATTCAGCAATGAGCAAGATGACCCAAGGGCTAGATGGTAGTCTGGTTAAGTAGAAAAGCTCTAGTACAGTGATTACCTGACGTCATCACTCACGAAAATGCAATTTAACCGCTAGAAGTTGTCCTGAAATTGACGAACAATAAAAATTACGTTTCTGTTCTCTGAGTGTACGGCGGGATTTCAAAAATTAATTTTGCTGGATTAGCAAATACTGTGCTCTAAATATTTCATCGATCCCACAACAGTTTGATTAGTTATAGTTTTTAAAAATATGTATTAAATTAATTATGTGTTACATATATGAAATAAGGCATTTCATAGGATTGCTAAGACAAGAAGAACAATAAATATCGATCGTTCTCATTAAAAATGTTATTCCCATTGTTGTATTGTTTGAACGAGTATAGACGTAAGTGAGCATAATATAGCGAGTCAGGCAACAACCAGAATCTAAATATGAAGAAGTACATTACATCAAGGGTGATCATATCGATTTTATTATATATGGTGATGGATATGGATAAAATGGATAGGACGCTTAAAAGGAAGCTTTTTTAACGTGTATGTAAACTAACTTTATTTATATATTTTCTCTTTAATTTTTGTCTCGAGGCTTTAAATTAATTTTTTTCACGTATAAATCAAAGCACGGATAATCTCTTCTGTCATATTTCATTAGAAAGTAGACTAAAACTAAAAAAAGTGTGAAACTGCATCTGTCCAAAAACATGTCAACCCTGGGAAAGTTCTGAACCGGATTTGATAACGGGTTGAAAAACTGAAAACGCTATTTCACACTTGTTTGAGGGCACAGAGATTAATCAAAAGTTTCGTGATGCAACCCTCTGAGTAATTACCGGGTGCCATTATTCCTGCACAGAGCGACCATTCCGTCGAATTAACATGAACGCTTTTAGGGTGCAAAACCACCGGTGCTCTCTACGTAATGTCCGCATCCATATCAAATTGGCATTGGAAACAATTCTGTTAGCTGATGGTTCCTTGCATCAAACCCAGAGCAAACTGTATAATTGTATTTAAAAATAGTCCGTGAACCCCCCCTCCCGGTAATTACAATCAATTGTGTAAAACGTCTTAATCATGAAGTTAGACCGTTTACCTGTCTGTACCTGGAATTTACGTGCCAATTTGGTAATCCTTGACGATAGTAAAATAACGAATGCACTAATGCGTGTCAATCGAGATTTACGACCATAAGAACCTGTATTTCGAAAGTCGACGCGCAATAGCCCAATAATGAGAGTTTCCGAACACGTATGCGATTCGTTTGTATGTGTGTTAACTAAACGGGAGGGAATTAGAACACTTTCCAAAAAGACAGGGCCATGAATAATTCAGAATAAGACGCGGTAGGCACGTGGCCCACGTTCCATATTCATCATCCATCAGCGCTATTTGACGGATTGGTCCTCGCTGCTATTGTTGTTACATCTGTCCTCCTCGTCTCCGAGGAGGCCTGATTGCAGCCGGTGCGTGTAAACGGGGCCGGAGAAATTGAATTGAAACACGAAATCAAATCCCGATCGTACGCAGAAATGGGGCCAATAGATGTAAGAGGTCAACGGAGATGATACATTTCTTTCTATGTGACCATCTCCATGTGTTCGGTTGACCTTTAATCTTTGGATTCTCAAAAATGGCAAGTCAGTCAAAAGGATTGTAAAAGTCTTGCGTTAACGTCAATAGACTAGACAGTCAGACAACCACAGCGAAAGAGTTTATAACACAACAGGCGTTCTCAACTTACAATTATTTTAAAAGCACGAACATAAGCTGATTTCATTATAATATATGCTACTATCATCCCAACTGGCGAGCAAGTAACGTCATTCGTCGTCAAAAAACGAATGAACGGGGGGGGTTACATTTTAAAATTGGGAGACGATGGTCACTGCGTCACAAAGAGACGAAAGGAGACATAACACACATCATGATTTTTGTTTTTACATTTGCACTTAAATTAGTATTGTCAAGTTTAATTGATTATTACTATTTTTATCTTTAATTTATTGTGATTGTTTTTCAGATAGAACATGTTCAACTTATAATATTATTGATATTTATATAGTTAGTATTTACAAAATTCGAATAAATTTTTGAAAAGAATAATTTTAAGTTCTTTATTATCTGGCCCCAATGGAAATTAATTATAAACGTTTAATCTATTAAACCTTTAAGTTTGCCATTTTGTAGATGTATTTAAAATTGTTTTTTGCCATAATAGTGACCAGAAAGTAGGTTGAAAGCTTGACAGTTCAAATAAATTTGTTTATCATCAAAACCATAATGCGATCCAGATTATTAATGAGCAAAAAGGTCGTTGATACATCTACCACTTAAAACACTAAATTCTTCACAAATAAAACTCCCTTTTTCATACTGGATAACAACAGAAAGTTTGTGATTCTCTGATCTTTATTATTTTTTCTTATGAATATACAAGCATCCAGAAACATATAAATAATTGTATCAAATTTCAAACCCATGTGAACAAGTTAATGGGAATATAGTGGGAATTGACACGTTAATCCGATCCCTACAAGACGTCCAACTGGATAATGGCTAGACGACATGCGAAAAACTGAATGGCAAAGACTAATGACCATGATTTCATGGGTGAGATCTAGCATTCTCCATTTCACACCACAAAAACAAGTTACTCAGACTACGGTAAAAAGTACATTTTGCGATATCTAGCAGGTGCTACGGGACCCAGGATGCAGATTGTGTTAAAACTTTTCAGTTGAGTGTTATTTGTATTGTTTTGGCGAGGGTGAAGAAAGTTGTGTAAAAGTAGGTACGTTACCTCAAATTCGGCCGAGGGGGATTGGTCGCACACCGAAACGTGTTGGGGCTTTTGTTTGCGACTCCCGCATTCCGAAAATCCGAGCACTCGGGAAAATTTAACGGATAAACACAACTCAATTCGCTGAGTCAACACGGACTCCCAGGGGAGAAGCGGATGGAAATATGGTCGCTATTTACAAAAGAGCATGGAATAAACAAAAAAATAATTTGTGGAGGGTTTTATTAGAACAAAACGGACAAAAAATACAGGCTGCTCAGCCGTTTTCGTTAGGCCGCAGAGTACAGGAAGTTTAGATATTTGGCGATTGGAATTCTTCCATCGTGTTTGTCATTTGCATGTTCAATGAAGGTTATAAGGGAAACAGAATTCCAGAACATTTTTTAAACGCATAATCGAAGACATTTACATTTTAATCGTGAACGTAACATTAAACGCAATGACAAACATGTAGATACAACGGTTAATGGATTTTTTGGCATTCGCGAAACCGTTATAGCAACAATGTGCATCAATCAACTTTATGATTGATGATCCTTTAAAGCTTTTTTATTATCCGTTAAAAAGTTAAATGGAAGAAATGTAAGACATAGAAATATTTCCACAGTGGTTGGATTTCAATTGCAATGATTTTTCTTGTGTAAAATCTATCTTAGATATGTATATTATAAATAAAAATTCGCAATTCATCCAAGGATATTAAAGTCAGAAAAATAGTAAAATACGAAACAGACAATTTTTGTGTCCCCTGATGTACTTAAAATACATTGTGAGATTATTTAGAAAGGAATAGTTGAAAAGGCCCTTACATCTAATCGAAAAACCACAAATTAGATAATGTACATTTCTTTTTGTAAGAACAATGCTGACTACCGACCTACCACAAATACACATTGTTGGTCCATCGCCTTTTTTCTGTCGGGGTACCACGATGCCTCTTACCACAATTACCCCTGATTTGCCGAATCTAGCTTGCTAACGAGGGAACAGTAAACATGAATTCGTGGTTTGCCTTAAAATATTGGCCTAGATCAGAATGATGCGAAGGTGACACAAATATTTATATTATTTCTTAATTTAAATTGTAGTATTAAAATAATCGATATATGAGATATGTTTGACATCGCTGAACCATCTCTCTAATGCATATTACAACGGCCGGATAATATTAACGAGTAAACACAATTAGAGGTGTCAACATGAATACCCTGGGATAAACAACGGGACTAGGGTTGCAATTTAGAGAAGGGGTTAACAAATGTTGGCTAATGATGGCTTTTGGCCAGACTCCAGTCATATTCTTACTACTCGACAAAAATAAACGTCCCGCAATCCACACTTTGAATAACGGGTTTGCCTGTGGGTTTAAAAAGGAATTATACTTGAAAGCCAGTGGTCTCCATTCTATATGAATTAGCTTGAATTAACTATTGCCACATTTATTTTATGTGTAATAAGCAAATAAATTAAAACTATCTATGACAATTAATTTATGGTTTTATGAACGAGGCTTGAAACATTTCTCCTCATACACACAATTCATTTGATATTTTTTTAAAGGTAGTTCTTACTCACAATTGTTGCTTTTAACTATCCGAATTTGAAACTTCAATTCATCATAACACCCAAAAAGCTGCTGGTTTCATTGAAAAAAGATTAAAGAACACATTCACCCCACTTTTATCATTTCTACTAAATTCATTATTTTCGTGGTCCGCTGGACCAACCACTTGAGGTCCCGATAGCTCAAGTGTTATAGTAGCGACGTAACTAGCCGAAAATCGTAGGTTCGAATCCCGCTCGTGCCAGTGACTTTTTTATCTCAACTCAAAAGCTTAATTAATTGTAAAATTATTTCTTATATTCATTTGTTCGTATTACAAGGCAACTGCCTAAGATGTGATCACTAGTGGCGCGAGTTAAGTTTATTAATTAGCAAACGACAACTTTACACAATTTGGCACGACCGGGTTGATAAAATAAACAGAAACAATCGTAATCGCGTAGATCTGAATACTCTGAACGGCAATATCTGATAAGAATTAGATCTATTAATGTTGGAACTGTGTGCGACCGCAAACTGAACGAACAATACGCCTTTGCGAAAAAAAATTGTTTAAAAATAAATCAACAAAAATCATAAGAAAGTTTTGAAATAAGAAAGATTGTTGATGGTACACAACCGAAATAGTAATTTAAGCTAAGACTTTGATAAAATAGAAGTAGAAGAGTAAATAAATGAAACCCATTGAAAGTATAAAACCAAGTACAGGTCGACATACTACAAGAGAAACTCAGAATTTGAAAAAGATAACCAATGATTCAGTGAGAAGTTCGAAATCAAATAACACAGTACAACCATATACAAAGGGTAGAATTTAATTTAAGACAACTCACACGTGCACTATTCATGCAAAATTTACCAGCGGGATTTCATCAAAGGTAGTTCTGACCAGTCCCAGTTTTGAGGATACCTCAAGTGAAAGGCGTCCTTCATGGCGCGGTTCTTTTCCCGCCTTGAGACCAAAACCATGATAAGAACCAACAACCCCCACTAGTCAGAAACAGGTTTACTTACAGGAAACTCTTCTTCATGCGTTCGTTTGTGGATTTGCTTAACGAAACTGTGATTTGAAATTTACAAAAAAAGTTTTACCCAGTTGATACGCATGACTATCACACAATATGCAAATTTTAGTCTAGGGTGTTTTCTGGCGAGGAGGATCATAAGCCTTCATGATCTAATAAATGCTGGTCCAATTGGATTAATAGACCCAATCGAATGGCGATTTGTACATGCACAGTCTCTATTGAGATAAATAATTGAGCATAATGTCAATATGGAAGAATGTTCATGTATGTACTTACTCGGATTACAATTAGGAATTAAAATGTACCTGCAACAAACAAAACATTAATTTAGACACATATAGGCGTTAATACATCATTTTTTAAACAATTCTGTAGTGTTTACAGAAATATGTTTATTAATTACAAAAATACCATATAATTTAGTTAAAGTGTATTTTAATGTGTATATACACTTTGTGTATGTAAATAATGTAATTCTCGTAAGCAGGTCTACAAATATATATATA
>CM077103.1:35747871-35759529 GCA_039619505.1 Cimex hemipterus | reverse complement strand
AGATTATTGAATGTAATAGAAAAGGCAACATCATTTCGAAAAGTTCAACGAATGTATGCTGTAAAGTAGGTAGTTAACTAGTTTGACAGATCAAATCAGCGAGTATAGGTGACAGTGATGATCAGAAACAGATTACAGGTTCGACACCCCGCAAACCCTATGGGGAAAGTTCACAGTAGGAATCTAATTATTGTCAATGCTAGTGAAAGTTAAGGACGAATGCTTGTGTTTGATTTGCTTAAATTAAATTATCTTACTAAAATATTGAATATACTCAAACAAACGGCAAAAGCATGCAGAATCAAAACACGAGTAGCTTGAACAATTAAAGAGATGATTTTCACTAACATCAAAAATGATATCATCAGACAGACTATATAAGAATAATAATCGATGATCAGAAAGGAATGTATTGGGTATTATAAAAACAATTAAATTAGCAAATAATACTAATAAAATATTTACTTTAAGTAATTTGTTAGAAAGGTTTATACAAAGAACTTCAATTGTCCTTGCAAAGAATCATGAAGAATCATGCATCACCGAATTTTGGCAGAGTTTGCACCCTTGAAAGTTCAGATGATTAACCAGACATCGAAGGTGGAGCTAAGAATTTTGGGAACTTTGTCAACGTCAAAAGAATTCAGCCTTTCTTGAATGAAGGAGATTCTCATGGAGCAAGGAGACAGTTGATTTCACTTCAGGCCCCTTTGAAGAAATTCTCGTGTGGACATTTATCAATCAGATCCCATTGTTCTTGAATGCAAATCCATACGAAGTCCGAAGACTAATGATATAGTTCCGCCCCTATAAATTCAATACGCCAACAAAAGAATTACACACCACCAGTAAATCCTATTTCCATTAAGGGTGATATTACAAACTTTACCGACGACCAAGTTTCTCGGGAAGAAAAGGGGGCAACTTTTTATATATTTATCCGAGGTTATTATACTCAATCAAAAGAGAGGGACAAAGCCTATCAATTGGAATTCAATTCATGAGCGTCTGGGGAATAAAAGACAGCTGGAATATAGGGACCCAGTTTCAATATATAAAGTAAGACTCCTACAAAATAGAGAAAAAGAGAGAATTACCAACCAACCCGCCGGCGTCGCCAGGACTACGTACGAAAGTGAAGGGTGCAGGGGACAAGGGGGGTAGAAGAGGATGCTAAGGATTCAGATTTACTACCCCTTGAAGACATTGCACTGCAAAGAAGGTAGTGCCACGTTTAATAAATAACTACGGTGTTCCTCCCTTAGTAGATTTACACCTTATTTCTTCGCTTCTATTACCTCATGCGATGCCGATATACTTCAGGGTCGACCTTTCACATCATATGATATAAATTACATAAATCATTAATAGGCAGAATAGGGAATGATCTCTAGGAAATACATTTCTTCCAAACTACAGTCAAATATGTGCTCGTTTATTCTTTATAGTAAGATATAATATGAAATATGGAACGTCTCAAAAATCACTACATTAATTTAAACATCTTACATTAAAGCTCTCTCTAACTGGAAAATTATTTTATATTTGCAAACTAAAAGTAGAGCTTCGTCAAATAAACATTTTGCATTTGGTTAAGTACATTATTTTGGCAGAAAATTATGGTGGCTGTAAAAATCTGAGACGAATGGCAACAAAAGATAAAAAATGAATAAAATGAGGATACACATTTAAGAAGAATTGTCTGGGCTAAATGGAGATCGGCTAAAATATAAAATTAATGGTAGATCGGCTAAGAAAGGATCCACCTGGAGAATGACCTGTAGCAACGAGGGGAATATTATCAAAACCAAGAATTTCTTTCTAATAAAACGGGATCATAAAAAAATAATACTGAAGAATGTAATAAAAAATTACCGATTCTATACACGCCGATATTATTGAATGAAAGCAGGTTACAATTGCTGAAATCCGAGTAAACTTCATTCATTCATATAATAATTAACGTGACCTCGATCGCCTTGGACACCAACTTCCCATCTCAACTCCACCTTTTGAATTCTCCCTCCTTTTTGCCATTTTTCAAATGTCGTGTAATGGGATTGGATTCTCTGTGACAAATAAAATGGCCACGGCGAGCTTTTACTGGACTTTACTAGCAACGAGGAAGAGATTCTTTATTATACAACAACCGACCAATAACGATGGCTGAATTGGCGGAACCCTTACACGATCTAAAAGACAAAGCTCCTGGTATCATCGGCGTGCCAAATGCGAAGGTTCGCCACTTCCCAATGGCTAGGCGTCGCTTCTTAGAGTTGTATAACATTTGGTGCGCCGGAACATATCCAGAGCAATGGAAAGAACCCATCAAAATACCGACAGCCAAAGGAGTTAAAGACCCCAGCCAACCATCAAGCTTCAGGCCGATATCGTTGACCACCTGCTTGGGTAAAGTCCTCTAGTTTATCATAAATAGAAGACTAGTATGGATTTTCTTCGGTAAGAAGAATGCGCCTCAAAATACACATATGCAAGGCCTAACACTAGTGACAGGCGCGTTCAGGACAAGCCCGCTCGATGGCATATGTGTAGAGGCAGGGGTTCTCGCACATGCTCTAAAAATAGAAGAAATAACTTTGAAATATTATTCCAGCAAATGTCGAAAGCCAGACCATTTCTTATATAACACTCTTTATGACGCAAACTCCTGCGAAAGAACTGTCTATTACGAGGCCGCTGGCCATAAGAGCCAAGTCAAAATTAGCGGCGTGAGGAGTAGAGCTGAACCAAATGGAGGTAGAAAACCTACCTGAAACACCTCACGACGGTTCCCAACCAATACGCCCAACGGATCTCAAGTGATTTATTTCAAATACGAATACCACCAAAGAAGAATGGAAAATTGCTGGGCGAGAAAAAATAGAAATGACCCTGCCAAACTGTGGCAAGTAAGAAAGCCGTCGGTCCCTTGTTCACGGAAAATAGGTCAAAAAGGGAAAAAGGTCAAACTGTCAAGACTACGCATATGTCATACGAGAATTACGCACGGGCACCTTCTAGCAGGATAGTGACCGGATAGGTGCCCATTATGCAAAGATAGAGTAACAGTCGAGCACCTTTTCAATTGTAGAAGGCTCGATGTTTATAGACAATTGTTTCGGAATATCATCGAAACCTGTTAGAGTCTTGGGGCACGGCAGCGGGCACAAATCACTGTACCCGTACCTCAGGACTATAAGGACTTTCAAATGTATATAGTTTATGCGTGTTGGTATTGTGTGTGAAGTGTTTGTGTAGTGTATAAGTTAATACATTAGAATGAATGTAATTTATTAGCGTGAAATGAAGAGGTTAATTACCCCGCCTCGAGGAATATCGAGTACTCTGGGGTGCGTGTGTGTTTTGTTTGGAGTGTACAACTAAGGTAGGAGAGCGAGCGGAGTGGGTTTAAACCTAGCATGGAATATGACACGACTAGGCGGGCAGCATTGAAGTTCTCGATCTGTATTTCATTTAAATTAGATTTTGTTATTTTCTAACATTACTATAAACTTCAAATTACCATGTCAAACCTATTGAGTCTTGACAACGACCTGTTCCATTAAAAACAGACCTAAGGGAATTCTTAGTAAATCGACTTCATCGGGTTAATGAAGTTTTTTCCAGAAACTAACTTTAGTCGCAATTAAATCAGCACGAATCATTATTTATTTACAAATTGTTATTAAAAAATATATATTATTTTCGGTGTATTAATTTCATTATTGGTTAACAAAGAAATATATTCTATGGATGGTTTTAAAGAAAAACTTTTTTTAAATACATTTCAACAAACACACTGAAGGAAAAATAGGTCATAAAATGGGCAAAACTTGGATTTGACCTCATCCTAGGTCATGATAGATCAAGTGGTAGAGCAGCGGCATATCTAGACGAAGATCGTGGGTTCTAATCCCGCTCGTGCCAATGATTTTTATATCTCAACGAAAAATCTTAATTGTAATTATACACATTGTTGACTTTCGCACCAATTGGGGTAATTTATTTTTTTTTTTGCTGATAATTTCGACAACTTGACTGACATATCATGCAAGCTCTAACATCAGTTTTCTCAAAAGCTGGTGGACCTATTTTCAATATTGATAAATAGTGAAATGAAGAAATTTTTAAAAAATCGATGTTAACTTCAAATAAAAAATTATATTTACAGAAATCTCAGATATTTGCGGAGAGGTGGTAAAACGAATTTTCTTATTAGTTTCACGAAAAAATACGACCAAATTTACTTGAAAAATATTTAGTATTTACAATTTTTTGAATATTACAAATTTTGATATCTTTTATTAAATATTTAAATTTTTTGCAATATATATTAAAAAGAGATAAAATTTTATATTCATTTCTTTTAGTTGAACAAGAACTGCGAAACATTCAACTTGCATTGTTTTGGCGAAATCAGGGCCTATTCACAAGAGATGGCGGATACGAGTAATAATAATTACCACCATAATAAATTTGGTTCTAATCTGTAAAACATCAACCTGGTCGTTCCTGGTAAGTAAGTAATGCATGTTCAATATCTCGATTCGTGGTAAGCTACCTTAATGCATTTTATTCTACTGTTTGTCTAAAGAAATTGTTTGGAGACAATTTACTAAGGTACGACCTCAGAGATTTGATTGAATTTATTTCAAGTTTATTTATACAAAAATGAAAAGCAGGGATGAAAATATCTCTGCTGCATGAAAATTACCAGACAGCATGGCCCGCCATAGGTTTTAAAAGGAATATTTTACATATCCGTTGTAATAAGGGAACAACAACCCTTTCTACTGAATAGAAACATCTACAAAGCATAATTTTCTGACAATAATTACAACTACGAGTAAACTTGGAGGTATATGGTACAATAACAAGCTTTTATACTCCGAACAATAGTTAGTAGCAATATAACAACATTATCTAATTATTCGCAGATTAAGTAGTGAGGCATGAGAGATGGTCTGGAATGTTGTACATCCATCGGGATGCATAGTTCGGAGGCGGCTCTTCCTCTCCTCATCCCACTTCTTGCTATTTCGAAATGGGCAATTATGAGCAAACCACTTTAAGCTCCGGCCAAGCTCTCCTACTTACAATTACACGTGTTATGTGTCTGCTGTTTAAGTGGCTGTCTACTCTTCCTCTTACACCAACGCCATTAAAGGCACTTAACAGCGCCAGGCCGTCTTATGGCCAGTATCATTCCGTACTAAGTTGTAGTTTCAAATAACATAAACGTTAATTGATTTTATTACCAACAGATTATTACATTAGTTTTTGTGAGGATTGCGATTTTGCAAATATTGATTTCCGATCGATTAACCTAATAAGTTATCTAAATTCAATAATAGAACCAATAAGCTGGTTAGCTACGAATTTTAATTGTTTATTTCTTATTTTCGTATTTTTATCTCTCAGAGAGTAAGTGATTTTTTTCTTTGTTCGTTTTAATAATCTAACATTCCTACCCGACAGAATTGGAGGTGAAAAGGGAGAGAAGATAGATCATTCTATATAGTAATAATCCGCTGCCGTAATTTCTTTTAACTACTAACTTGGAAACGCCTTATCAATTTTACGTTTTTTATCATTATTTTGTAGCAGACAATCGGATTGTAAATCAATGCCAATGTCATGCTTTTTAACATAATTTCATAACCAATCATTTGGTGTAAAAAATCAGATTTTATTCCTCATCGATTTTTATTTTATCTGCTTTAGTCTATGAAACGCCTTCTAAAACAGTGGCCTTGGTAAAATAATTTAATGTGAATAACCCATACTTAAATAAAGATAAAGGGGGAAAAATCGATAAGCCCAAAATATTTATGCAATAATCGAATTTTGTATTATTTATTCACTTTGGGCCATAATTAAGGTGTGATATAAATAAATGTGACATTATTTGGTATTATTATGGTACAAGTATAATAAAGTCTTAATAAGGAACGAAAAAAACCCTGAAAAATCAACTCAACATCTTGTTTATTTAAGGCTTCTAAAGTACTCCGGGAAGGAAGGGGGAACGTTGCCATTATTTGACGAGAAAGAAAATTTACACGCAGAAGAAACGACAGGAACTGCTGATCTGTTTCAGTAGCTACAGATTTTATGAAATACTAGATACTCCTCAGAGTTGCTTAAAGGGGAAAAAATATTCTCGCGAGAAAGAACTGAGTAGTTTTTCTGTCAGCTCGACTTTCCTCCGTAATATAAATGTGCAATTCTCTCCGTGTTCACCCCGTAAATTGACTCCCGTCGAATGATAACGGGTACTAAACGACCTCTGTCGCAACTCTTCAAAGAATATATCCGATAGATGTAGCCGTTGGCCTCAATGGGCTTTTAAAAGAGGGAGGGGATTGATTTAGCCAGGTGATTAAACAGGCTAATAAAATAAAAGGACACATTGAATTATTCCGAAAACGTGATGCGGTCTGGGGTGATGTAGGTTTCAGAAAAATATTTTCTTTATAGTGCGATCTTTATTGAGATCATCTTCAGGGATCAATGTGTTTGACTTCTGTGCAATTGTGCCATTCTTGCGTGTCGTGTTGAGATTAACGATCACCAATAATCACCACACATATTAAAAATTGCTAGATAAAATTTCAATACAATGGTTGGTTCCGATTTATTACCAATAAATTCCCACAAAATCTTTTATACGGAGTCGGTTAATTTTGATATCGACGAGTTGGCGGTTGGACAAAAAGCAGTTATATTAAACTATCAGGAAATCAACAAATTAATAAAATTTCAGTCTGGATGCAGTTCGTGTAAGTTTGATGCTAACGGAAACACATACATTATAAAGGTATGCTTTTAATAAATATCTATTTTCAATTTCCCATCACAATGTGCCAAAATACGTATCCATAAAAATCAAGTAATAATGAATGGTCAACTCCAGCGATCGGCAGTGTGGTAAATTGTGTCTTAATTATTAATTTTTAGGCGGTAAGAATCATTGGGTGAATAATTCCAGACATTTAATTTTTTTAAAATCTTAAATACGAAATTATTGTTGGTTAGAAATTTACGAGCTTTAAAATTATATCGACTGGGAAATAGGATTTAGCAGTTTAAAAAAATCGAAGACGAGTACTAAGGTTTAAGAGAGAAAATACAATTTTAATTTAACATTTAAACCGTCCTAAAAAAATAGATAAATGTGGAAATTCGGTTTTTCAATTAAACAGCAAGAATTAAATTATATGCACTCGGAAATGAAGGGGTGTTGAGTTCTCATTGTCAATCTCGTTTGGACAAAACGTTTATTCAGATTACCTTTTCCAGAGAGTTAATCATTTATAATAAGAGAGATCGTTAATAACTGTAATTGGAAGAGTGCTTGAAAGTTAAAAGGGCCATTTTGGTAAACTCAGCCTGCTTAGGTCACAATGCCGTTTCATCTGATTCAATTGAAATCCGATTCATTCGTTTCTGAGAGGGACGAAAGATAATATTCCAATTTAAGACACACATATTACATTTAATGTAATACATACGAGGTTTTGAATATCTTATAAATTATGAGATCTGTGATAGATTACATGCAACGGTTAAAGCTTTCATATTTGCTGAATTCCAGATTATTCAACATAGATTTTTGCACCGGGAGGATATCAACTGAATTACTTTGAATTAAAATTTGTACTGTTTTAACCGCAGTTTAAAACAAAAGATGCGCGAAAGAAATAAATAAAGATGTAACCTCAGCTGTTTGTCGGCCCATAAAATTTCCCACTTATATATACTGTTCTAACCACTGTAAGTAGTGAAGAAACAATGGTAACCATGTTGATCTAAAAATGTAAGAAATATTTGTTCGTTTTATATAAACTCACCTGAAGAAAGATTTAAATAAATCCGAAACGAAGGGTAAAAACTCGTTGTGGTTTTATTTTAGATGACCTATTATCCCGCCTTCAAGAAGGAAAAATCATAAGCTAACATTTATAGTACAAAAATCTATTGTTAAGATCTGCCACATAACATATAAAATGAAATCATGCAAACGAAATGGCTTAAATCAATTGTTACTACAAACTAGTACTAACAGTATATACTACGGTTATTCAAGTTTAAGTTCGTAAATATGAACCACTTCTTACAATCAAAGTTAGATAATGCTAAAAATTTATTAAAAATAACCAAACATGAAAGTTTTGTGTTCCCATGAATCTGTACTTATTTATTAAAAATCTTAACGGGTTTTCTTTTTCTCATTTGGTAATACTTAAAATGCAGACCAATGTTATACGCGCTCCATGAATACCTAGACTAACGTTTATTTTCCGAGGAGAAATTATCTGGAATTTGATAGCAGAACCTTGGATACCTTTGGCCGAAATTGAACCCACTGTTAAAGATGTCGTATAGCTCCGATAGAGCCTGGACAAACACTTTTAATTGACACTGTGTCCAGTTGTCACTCTAGGGCGAATTTTATTTCGAAGACAAGATGAATCCTAATTAAATATCGACGGGTTTATTGCCAATTTGCCACGATTGGAAGCCGCCAATGAAGATCGGCTGGGTGACGGACAGAAGAATTTGTTGATTTTGTGTAATAACCTATTGAAATGTTTGGCAAATGTTCGAAACTCAGGAGTGAGTTGATTGGGTAAATCTAACTTTTATAAATTCACTATCTGTTCTAGCCAATGAAAACAGAAGAGAGCTGATTTGACAAACACTTACAAGCCTACAATTATGGAGAATGCTCTGTTCCTTGGTCTGCCAATGATTAAAACATTTCATTATGAACATCCTTGATATATCACATATAGACCTGGTAACAGGAAAACCATCAAATATTCGCCAACAATTATCCAAATTTGCCAGGAGAAGTTCACTAATATCTAAACCACTATAGACCGATTGATTCATTAATGTGTACTCGCAGTTGAAGTATATTCTGGGGCGTTTAAAAAAAATCTGTTTAAAAATGCATCCCATTGGTACAAAACGTAGTTATGACTGTTATAGTATAACAATTTCAGCAACTTTACAAAAATGCATTGGACAAGGGCAAACCACACGAGAACTTCAATGTAAACATCAAAAACATGTCAGAATGAGTGGGCAATTAGTTCGTTATTGGAAAGTAAGACACTCCGGCATGTTTTCACAGGGGAGGCGGTGGTGTGCCGACTCTGTAATTCCTGGACCATTTCATCACATGTCTTTTGTGTACCGGCCCGAAGAAAGGAAGGCGGGTGACTCTTGCTAAACCACGTCACGATGAAGCTGTGGCGACCCGGAGTGGGGAGTAATTCACGAGTGTGTACGGACCCGCCGATCACGAACAGAAATTATACTTTGGCACTAAAACACGACCGGGCATGACACTTTCACTAGGGCCGCGATGGTTGAGGATTGAGAGGGCTCTCCTGCAAGAGGGCATCGTTGAGAATTTCATTCACCCCTTTGGAAATGCCAATTACAAAAATTTTCACAAAGGGTTGAAAAAATACAAAAATCATCATCATGTTAACTTAGTTACTCTTAGTTGAAATTGGGATTTTTTATTTTACTGTAAGGTCATCCCATTCAGCATTGCCAAATTTATCTGAAAAGATCGTTTTGAAATTTTTTAGCTTGCTAAATGACATTAACTAATATTACTGAATGTGATTCATTGATATATCATTCAATGTGCTTCTTAAATATAATTAATTTAGTTAATTAATAACATTTTTCTTGATCCAATAATAAATTGCATCTTAATATCTCATCTCATATGTTATGCCAACATTTTTAAACAAAATTAAACATTTTTTGACAGTACAAATAGCACAGATTTTTTATAATTGTTAAATCTTAAATAACTGTTCATTGTGTAGTAAATGTATAATAAAAGTTTGACTAAGAGCGGAAAAATATCTTTTAGCCGTGTTTGAAAAAATTTACTGGTGATAAGTACTTTCTTAACAAAATTACAGTTTAATTTTAGCTGTTTATTTAATTCAAAAATAATAAGAGACTACGTCAAAAACATTACCCAAAAGTCCTAGAGGCGTGAATTATTGAAAGCGTATATTAAACGATTAATACGGTCCAACGATCATATTATATTTGGGCCGATTTCACAAATCTGAAAATTTCTGAAATAATGTAATTTATCTAATCCGCCAAACAAATATGACAAAGTACCTCACAAAAAACCAAGGCAAGGGAAAGAAAAACAAGTAACAACTTTAAATACCCTCTTTTGAGTTGTTGCTTGTTTTTCTTTCCCTTGCCTTGGTTTTTTGTGAGGTACTTTGTCATATTTGTTTGGCGGATTAGATAAATTACATTATTTCAGAACTCAAACGCCGGTATTTAAAGTTGTATTCAGGAAAGCAAATAAGGATTTCTCCACTAACGAGGAGGCACTTACGTTGAGATCACTGATTTGCAAAAATGCCTTGGATTTGATTGAGGAATAGGACGAGGACCAAGGAGTTTTATACATTCAGGCCTGGGAAAAGGAGGTTCCATGTACATAAGCTGCGGTGTTGAACTGACGGTAAAGTTTGTCAGGGACACGCTTAAGAAGCTGTGGGACGAGAGGGAATATGTGGTATGACACATAAACGACTTACCGAGGAAGGCTAAAGTGTTCACATATTCAGCGGGACTCGAGACTAGGAAAAGTGTATAAATATACTTCGAAAACAGCTTCGAATCTCCAATAGGAAGGCAGCTTTGGGCATTAAGGACTGGGAGCTCGATGCACAGAGAACCTGACACAGGCCACGGGACTTATCTGTGTTTGGAAGTACCGGAAGCAGATGCCAAAATACTCCAGAAAAATCTAACGATGACATTGGTGCTGAACCTCACTAGGGTGAATGTCTCCATACCCACTCTACCGGAAACTATGGAGATTGATAAGTATACACCTCCACCGACAAAGGAAGAGGGATGTCCTAGAAGCGGGCGGTCCTATGTTGGAGGGGACGATGTTCGAGATTTTCAATAAGGGAGAGGATTCCCTTCTGGATCTGGGTTAAACCGGCGAGCTACCTACACCCAATTCAACATTGATGACTAATGCTGCGTGGATTCCCAGGAGTTCAGAACAAGTTCCACAACTCGCAGAGGACAAGATAGCCCACAATACCTGAACAACAGTAAACTTAACTTATCTCAAAATCCAATCCCAACTCATCTCTACATTCATCATTAAGAAGTAAAGCTCCAGCTCCAGCACCCATCGACGATCTTGTGAAATAGATTACACCGCGTGATGTAGCCTCTCTCAATAGCGATGTTGTCGTCATGGTGGAAGAGATACCTGACAAAGAAGAACTCAACACGGGTAAATGCCATAGGGAAATAATTCGAAAAAATCAGAAAGAAATTGCAATGACAAACCAAGAATAGGTAGTAAAGATTCATCAACGAAGACTAGATGGACAAACTATGAACGTCAAAGTTGAACTTCAAAGCATTTAGATAGATAAGCAGCAGTCATTTACTCCCCAGAAATGAATTCTTTTTCGTTTTATTATTTTTTCTTTGGAAAATTCAAGGTGTATTGTCATGTTTAGATTTAAATATACCGCCTTGCATGTTTAGATTTAAACGTAACGCCAGCCCCTCTACGGACATCTATTGGGTTGTCCGGAAAATAATGCAGGATTTTAAGTTTTCATTAAA